>CAHIKZ030004214.1:790000-807500 GCA_903632075.3 Acanthosepion pharaonis
ATTGTTCATCAGAAAATTTTTTTCTTAAGACAATAGTGTCCTTAATAAAAACAATTAAAAGTTTTTAATTAAATAATGTTTTAGTTTTATTACATTTTTTTATTTTACAATTCAGATTAGATTTTCAATAATATGTTACTATCTGAGAAAAAAAAAATTGGTTTACATTCTCCACGGAGTCCTGCTTTTAACTAATATAAATGTGAAGAGGGACAATTTAATTTTGAGAAATTTCATTAAGTAAAAGAAGAGGTAACTGATGTAAAAAAAAAAAAAATCTAAAATAATTTCATTCATTTGTGAATAAGTCCTAAAATTTTAATTAAAATCCAACAATTATTTGATTTTTGCAAGAAAAAGATGTTAAAATTTCTTATACTAATCTTTTCTGCCTGCTGACACAAATAAGATTTTTAACCAAAATTTCAGACATGTGAGAAACAATTAAAAACTTTAATAAAATAGTAAAAAAATATAACTGGTCTTTCCTCTTAATAATAACAAAGATTTTGACGATAAATGTTTGTTTTTATCAAGTTTGGGGCCTTTTTCATCATTTTTTGGAAACGGCATGCTGTACTGCTTGGCATTCGCACTGGAAGCTCCAATACAATTATTGGAGGTACATACACCTATATATATATATATATATATATATATATATATATATATATATATATATGTGTGTGTGTGCACATATGTTGGCTGTTGCCGCCTATAAGCAGCTCATCTGTCCTTTGGCAGGTCTTGTTTTTCATCCTGTAGGGTGATGTACCCCCCTCCTCACTAGCAGAAAAATTAGAGAATATAAAAATGTTGACTTATCAATCTTCAGGCATAATCAACTCTGATGTAGAGTGAAGCAAAGGGGGAATAATTTTGTTAAAAGTTTATTTTGTAGAAAATTTTATAATCTTTAAACTGTAATTAATGATGTCTGTATGTTTTCATTTTAGCCTGAAAAGCCTGGGTTCAACTACAAAAGAAGGAGGGAACCAGATGATGATGATGATAGTGAAAATGTTTTTCTTAAGAAGAAGAAAGCATCTGAACTGGAGTTGATAAAAGGCCAACCTCAGCTTTCTGAGGAAACCCGAGCCAAGATAGCTCAAATGGTTGAGGAAGAAGAACCAGAGGTTGAAATCCTTTTTTTTTTTTTCATTATTATTATATGTATTGTTATTTATTAAACACCTTGTGGTTGGTGTCAACTCTATTTTGTAGCCATTAATCAGAACTCACATAAAGGGAAGTAACTTGTATCTGACTTTAATCTTGAATTTCTTGAACAATAAGATGCATGTCTAGTGACACAATCTCACATAATACAACTTTTGGTTTGCCCGAAAATCAGGTTCAACTATTTAATACTAGAAATTTACAGGTCAATTTCTGTATCACAGACATCATAATTCATTTCATTTTTTTATACTTGCTTTGAACCACCTTCTGCCTATCAATAACCAGAAACTTTTAAGATCCATACCTTTCTCATTTAGGATGTGTGAAAAGTTGAGTTTCTTAATAGACAAACTTATGTGAGTTCAATACAAACTGGAATCAATTTTCATACATTTTATTTTGTTCATATCTTTTCTTTTCCTACAAGTTAATAACTATAATACACACACCTTTCCCATACCAAGTTGGTGCAATTGCAAATGTCATTTTACTACTACCTAAGTACTGACCACATCTCAAAAATTTATGCAAGTACTAACAATTCTGTAATGAAAATTGTACCATTATCTCATATAAGGTAACCAAAAAGGTCCTTTTTTTTAAAATTTTTTTTTATTTTATTTACATTGGGTGAAAAGAAATGATCACTAATATACAAATTGAATAGTACTACCACCTTGGGTCAGAGGGAACCTGGGAGCAACAGCAATTAAGAGGTGGTTCCACACTACTCAAAACCTTCAGTCTACCAGTCAGAGGCCTTGCTGCTGGATGCAGTTTATTGTCATACCCAGGACTCGGAGTAATATTTAAATACCTGGAAAATTTATTTGTGTCTTTCTCTCTATTGCACATAAAGGTGTAAGGTTAAAGTGATTCTCTGATACCTGGTTTGCCAAATGAACTGAACAATTTTTGTTTGCTTTCACCATGTATATGTGGATTCATCAGATTTAAAATGGCCCTGTGCCATATAGAATCAAAATGGAATGATTCTTAAATGCCTACTATAATATTTGGATACTTTTGTTTGGGTGTATGTTTTATGAACTGATGGATAAGATCCTTTTGTATGGATATATAAGTTTTTTTTTGTTTTATTTTTCCAGGTAGAAAGTTTAGATGATACCTCATTAAAGAGACTGCTGCTTCAGTTTGAAAAACGAGCATACAAGAACCAAGAAATGAGAGTGAAGTTTCCTGATATGCCTGAAAAGTAAACTTTTTCTTTTTTTGTTTTTTTGGGGGGGGCATTTTTATCTAGTGATATTTTTTAACAAGGTTTATATTGTAAATGCAACATATTAAAATTTTTAAAGCCTCTAGTCATCTTTTGGGAATTGTTAGTGACATCAACAATTTGCCTTTTGTTTTGATGTCACTTGTCCTTGAATTGAATAAATAACACAAACACGTGTGGAGTTTTAAAAATGTCAGGATAGTATTTATTTATATGCCTAATTCATTCAAAATGTGACACAAGGTCAAGTTTGCACTGGGAGGCTATGCATGCATGGGCCAAAAGACAAAAAGTGCTCAAGCCTCCTTGATAATTCCTCTTTTGTGGACACTTCAGATGTCAAATAATTTCTTCAGTCATCCTCATAAAGAAAATTCTATTGTATCATTAAATATTTGAGTTTAACTTTTAACAAAATATTGCAGTAACAATCCTGGATATGAATGCAGGTCATTATTTAAAGAAGTAAGAGAGTACAAATTAAAATATTTGATATTGACAAGGTTTTTTTTTTCCATTTCAGAGAAACAGATATTAAACACTTGTATCTTCCTTCTTTTTTTTTTCTCCCCTGCACTGAAACCAAATAGCATCTCTGATATATCTTTTCTATCTTTCCTTGCAATCAGAATGGAAAAGTCCATTATTTATGAAAGAGTAACATATGTGCTAATTAAGGAACAAGTAGAATTATAATTCTTATAATTTGCTGATGGTTATTAGCAAATTAAATTTTCCATATCCTTTTAAAAAGAAAACAACTGCTATTTAGAAATTAAAATTTAGTTTCATTAACATTTGTCTATTTTTATGAAAAGTCTTCTGTAATATTTTCAATTTGTGTCATCAGAGACAACTCCATTGATTACAAGAAATTAAGATTGATTATTCCATAAGTTTTTTTTTTTTTTTTGCTAATGTGTTCTTCAACCTTCCTCAGATTAACTACTGACTTACTACTTACTGCTAAAATTTTTGTTGCCAAAATTAAGAATACCCTATATGATCAATTGTACATCTGCTAAAGGCCAAGGAACACATCAGATGAAAAGTAATACTAAAACTAATTCAATAAAATATGATAATAACTTCTCAGAATTTCTTACAATTTTGATAAGCAAGATCGATCTGTAACGGGATGCTTTAATACACACAGATATTGACTGACATTGGCAAAAATATATCATTACATATTTTTTTTTTCTTTAATTGTATATTTTTAAGTTTGTTTTCTCTTGGTTTCTTGAAGATTTATGGAATCAGAAATGGAGCTGAATGATATTCTACATGAAATGCATGTCGTTGCCACTGTTCCTGAGTTGTACCATGTGTTGGTGGAACTGAACACAGTGCAGTCATTATTGCAACTACTTACTCATGACAATACAGATATCCTTTTTACAATGCTATAGAAGTTGGTTTTGAGCCCAACAATGGTTGAAATGTCATAAAAAAACAACCAAGATAACTAAACTTTTCATAATAATTTAAGAAGGAAAGTATTCAATGTTTAAATAATACCCTAATTGAGTGTTCAAAATGCCCAGTAAAAAAGAGTTTTACAAAATTTCAAGGTGATAAATGGTGTATATATTTTTTTAATTCATCGAGAATTATTACCCACTTAAAAGGAGTCAACTGTAGTCAGGATCATCGAGTCAGTGCAAATGATCCTTTCATTAGCTGCATAGTATGTGCTTCGCCAGGGCTACATCCAGTTTTGAATTCAGAGTTTTCCTTCTAGGCTGGTTGACACCCAAGGCTATAGAACCTAGTCGACCCTACTATTTAACCATAGCTGGTGGGAGAGCCACTTAAGAGATACATTAGTTGATGTGATTTATAATATTTATTATGAAGGTTTAATTAACTTTCAGGTAATATCCATAATTGCTATTTAAGAATTTTTTTTTTCAAAATAGAAAGTTTTTTTTTTTTTTTTTTGTTTTTTTTGTTACAGTTGTTACCCTTCTTTTAATTATTAATAATTTTCAAAGAATATATTTTGGATAAACAAGAACAGTATTTTTCAAGGTCTTTCATTATTTGCGAGTTATATTCTCTGAATGTATTAGAATCAAACATTATTGTTTTGCTAATTTTGTAACAACACAGTCCTTTTCAAAAGTTCATCAAATATCTGAATTAAATATTTTTTAAATTAAAATAATTGCTTATGATGTGCAAATATTTTCCTTAATCTGTGCACATATCTCCATAGCAGTTGTTGATTTGATCCAAGAACTAACAGATGTTGATACTTTAAATGAAAGTGAGGAGCAAGCCACTTCACTTGTTGATGCACTGGTAAGTCCACCATTTTCTCTGCATTCAAACTCGTTTCAAATTGTTGCTTGTATTCACTTGTTCTTTGGGTTTTATTTGTTGTTTTTTTGTCACTTTTGCTTTAAAACTGACCATTTTTTATGAATTAATAAATTTAATGAAAAAATATGCATTCTTCTCTATAAAGATGAAACACTTGCCAATATTAAGAAATTCATGTTAAATCTTCCTCATTCTATTTCTTGTCTATACTTGAGATGATAGTCTTTAAAGCATTAAAAGAATTGGATTTTTGTTTTGGGTATTGAAACTCTGAGGAAACAAATTCTTTTCATGAATTGAAAAATCAATTTGTGATAAAAGAGTGTGTACATAAAAATAGTCATGAAACTCTACTATAATTTTGTGTTAGGATTAGAAACGAATATTTATTTAGACAATATTTCTTAGTCATTTTATCAAAAGTCACTAGCAAATAATTTCATGTATACTGTCTCATCTGCTTTCAATCAATTCCTGTTAACTTGTTGCTGAATGGTTGTGTTAAACAAAAACACTTCATAGCAGGCTACCATCTGCTGCTACTTTCTTTTCTCACATATGTACTTACACATATAAGACTAAGAGAGGACTACACATTGGCTACATACATGTGTCAATTAACTTTTCATACTTTCTTAAGTGTTGAGCAGCAAAGAACTTATGTAACTTTAATCATTACTTATGTAGTTTATCTAAAATAAATTCCTTTTGATTGAGTAAATTTTATTTTCATTTCTGCACAAAGAAATATTTATATGTGAACTGATTTTCATGCTAAATAAAACACTTTTATAACAAAACACATTAACAAATAACTTTCACAACAGTAGAAACCAAAAAGAAATTGTTCCCTTTTGATCCAGTGACAGAGAAAGGCAATAACAACTATCATTTTTACTAAAGGTGTCTTTGTTTTAACAACTTGTAAAAATAAAACTGATACTTTTTATGTATGGTTTCTTGTCAATATTTTAGCTTGATGGACAGATTGTTGCGCTGTTGGTTCAAAACTTGGAAAGACTCGATGAAACAGTGAAAGAAGAAGCTGATGGTGTTCATAACACTTTGGGTAAGAAACTTTAGCATCTGTTAGATTTTGTTTATTTATTGTATTGTATATTGGAATAATATTTGGTTTATAATCTCAGCATTAATGCCAATCAAATCTCAAGATGTAAAATAGTCCATTGATAAAAATTTGAGTAATTGATATATATATATATATATATATATATATATTAATTTTTATTTTCTTATTGTTCAAAATATATATATATATTAATTTTTTATTTTCTTATTGTTCAAAAATATATATATATATATATATATATATTAATTTTTTTATTTTCTTATTGTTCAATATATATATATATGAGCAATTTAAAAAACAAAACTCTTTCATGCCATTTTCATATTTTAGACAAATATAAAATAAAGTGTTAAAAAAGAATAATATGTGAGTCAGATGAAAAGTTCATAGGCTGACCAAGATACTCTCATGGTATATAAACAAACAAGGTTTATTTTTTAACATAGTCCCCTTGCAGTGCTTAGACCCATTGGTGAAGAAGTATTCATCCCGTTGGTCAAAAAAGTCATCAACAATAGATATGATGGCATCATCACTGCGATACTGGTTCCCAGTCAAGTGTTTTTCATATTAGGAAACAGGTGATAAGTGGGGGCCAAATCAGGAGAATAGGGAGGGTGAACAACCAGTTCAAAGCCAAAGTCACACGCAGCAGCCATTGAAACCAAAGACTTGTTTGCTAGAGCATTACTTTGATGAAAAAAGACCCTTTTGTAACTGCCTCAGCAAGTTGGTATAGTACTCTCTATTGATGGTGTGACCCTTTGAAGACAGTCAATAAACATAATGCCTTTTGCATCCCAAAAAACTGAGGTCATCACCTTCCCTGCAGGTGAGGAAGAGTGTTTCCACTCCCTAGAATGACTCTTTGTCTCTGGCTTAAAGTGATGAACCCAACACTCATCCTAGTTTAGGAAACATGCAAAGAAACCAGCTGGATTTGCCTCAATCAAAGTCGGATTTTCCCAGAATGTAATCAACCTGGTGTGCTTTTGATTGGGTGTCAGAAGGCGTGACGCCCAACAAGCAGCAACCTTCATCATGCCAAGTTGATTGTGCAGAATATTCTCTCTTCTCTCATGGGATATGTAAATAGCATTGGCTATTTGATTTATAGTCAATCACCTGTCATCCATCACCATCTGGTGAACACAATCAATGTTTTCCTCGGTGGTGGCAGTTGCAGGACGTCCAGACTTTTGGTCATTTTCAAGAATTTTCCTTTCCTTCCTAAATTCAGTTTCTCACTTTTGCACTGTTGATAAAGCTGGAGCACCTTCCCCTAATGTAGCAACCCTGTCAGCATAAATGTCCTTGGGGTCTAAACCCTTTTTTCTACAGGTACAATCACAATGCCAGATTTTGTCCATTTTTCAAGAGAAGTCACTGCTAGTTACTTTTGGAGTCTTTGAACAGTAAGATGTCAGTTTACCTGAAAGGAAACAATGCAGTTATTAATAAAAAGAATTGAAATTAATGCATGCAAGATTTTACGACTCTAGCATCATTTTTTTCATAGCCAGCCTCTATGAACTTTTCAGACCACTCTAATCATGTATCTGCATTTATTATGCAAATCAATAGTAAAATTATTATTAATCTACCAATGTTAATAAAGCTTTCAGGATATACTAATATTGATACAATCAATATATTTTATGAGTTTCAGCATTTTTATATATATAAATACTTATTTAAAATATTAATAATAAATTTTTGTGGGGTGTCAGGTATTATTATGCAAATAATCTAAGTGCCACATGTATATTTTTTTTTTTTTATAAATAAATCCTAAAGATATAATCCAAAGAAGATATTTGATTAACACTGTATCCAGTATATCTGAATAAATTATTAGTTTACATGTTAATCTGAGCTCCTTTACATCCTATAGCTTTCATGAGTTTTTCAGTCATTATTTTTGTTAACTTTTCTACTGTTTCAGTTTTAACATTACTTGCAGCAATTTCTACTGGTTTTTAGAGATCTACCATAGTGTACATCTACACCACAAATTTTCTGGCACCATGGTTCTGGAACCATGCCTATTTTATTTTTTTTTTTATTTTATTTAATGCCAACAGAGGTCACAATAAAAATTCAAGAAGCACCTCTGATTCACTAATTATGCATATCTCATGTTTAAAGCATTAATAATGTCAGAAAATTAAACATTTGTCATATCAAATTCTTGAATATCTATCTCAAAATGTTTGCTATACTTTGCCACATCTAATGTGCCAAAAGTCATGAAATAGCATTATGTCACAGTAATGGTAGGTGGTACCAACATACTTTGACATCTATGAACATTGGTTAGGCTACTCATTGCCACATGAATTATCAATTACTTTTTTTATTAGCTATTTTTGTTTTGATTATGTTAATATATACCAAGCAGTTGGGACATTGAGAAGTGGAAAACCTGTTAACACTAGCCACAGCATCTCTCCTAGGTTGGACACTGGAGGACTGGTAAAGTGTGGTGCATTCTAGTCAGTTATGGCTTTAGCTGTTTGGGGCAAATGATAGAGTTTGAGTGTGACACAGACCTCATGAATCTATGAACTCCAATTATCGACACAACACATGAGTTGGGTTCACCTATACATGTCATTTACTGGGGACCATTATGTTGTGCTTTTCCATAACCATTTTCACCCATTCATGGACTCCATGTATCTCAACAACAATAGGTTATTCCAGTAGGATACAGGATACTGCACAATGTCACCAGGTTCAATTTACTCAGAATTGGTTTGAGGAGATTTTCAATGAAGGGTATGGTCACCACATTTGGCCAATATGAGCTCACTTAAGTGTATATGAAATCTGACGAAGAGGTCTATTTGTATGCAAGATCCAGCACCTAATAATGAAATGGCATAAGTCAACATCTCTCCAGAGGTCTTCTGACCACTTTGGGAAATTAATGCCACAGTATACCAGGCTACCCAATCCTATGACTTTCTGTATGCCAGTGTATGGTTCATGAGAAATGGTTGGTACTTGGCCTTCATACAGTGCAGTATTCTTTGTTTTGGAGGTTGAATAAAGGATGTACAGTTTGGTGGCAAGTACACTGCATGCACAGTATTTTTGTGGAGCAGTTGGTCTCTCTGATGGCTTCCAGGATAAGAAGAGTTTTACAGCTTTCTAGTCAGCCTATAGGTTTAATCCATTCATAATTTTGTTCAGATTAAAGAAAGTGCTAGGAGCATCAGTTGTTGGAAAATTGTCTGCTTTTATTCATAGTATGAGGTTATCTTGTAAGCCAACTCTGAACTGAATCAGTCATTGAATCTCGTTTCTAATGCAATGTTAATGCATAAGAATAACTTCTGTTCATTTCAGGAATCATTGAAAATATCACAGAATTTCGCCCAGAGATTTGTCCAGATGCTTCCCAGCAAGGGTTAATGCAGTGGCTTCTGAAAAGACTCAAAGTAAATTTCTATCTTTGTTACTATTTTGCATGTCACTTGCTCTTAAAACAAAATAACAACACATTAATGTTGGGATTAATGTAAAAATTATAATTTTGAAATATTAATAGACTGGTATTGTTATCAGTTTGCTTTTATGCAAACTATAAAGATGATTTAAAGAGTCCTTGTTTGATCTTATAATTCCCATCAAAAGTGGTCCTATTGGTAAGGAGCTGTCATAGTAAGGCAGACTCCTAATGACAGGGATACAGGTTCAGGTTTTATTGTAGACTTTTCCTTTATTTCTGATTATCATAAAATGAAGATCTATGAATTTTAACCAAAAGCAACCAAAATTAACAAAAGAAATATTAGTAAAAAAAAATTTAGAACTTAAATCACAGTGTGACTTTGTTTATTGGTCATACAGCCTGTTCTCCCACTCTTAACAATGAAATATTCCATAGTTGTGGTAACGTAAGGTAGCATGCTACACCAATAAGTGAATGTGCCCTTTAGTACCATAACAATGGAATATATCATTAGTAAGTTAGGGAGGTCAGCTGAAATTTTAATTGTTTATTTTGTGTTAACTTTCCTTGGATATTTTTATTTTTAAAAATTGAAAAATCAGAATTCTTTCTCACATGAATAAATAGTCAATTGTGTAGAGATAAAAAAACCTGATAGCCAATTTGTTCACATTTGTATGAAAAATACAGGCAATATAAACAATTATTTTATATTATTCTTTGCAAAAAAAGAAAAAATATTATAGATGCAAATAAAACTGATTCTTGATGTAGGGAAATTTTCTGTATCAGAAAAGCATAAATATTAGAAATTTATCTGAAATGAAAACATGCTTTTTTGAAATTGTTTAAGCAACTCTTCTTTTTATTCTTGAAGGCAAAGATACCATTTGATGCTAACAAACTCTATGCCAGTGAAATTCTTTCAATTCTTTTACAAAACCATGATGGTAAGTGACATTTTTTTGTTTGGATTTTTGCATAAATTATGTTCTATAATAATAATAATATCTACTGAACCTATTTCAGTTTTCAGTCTTACCTTCTAATTCTGATTATTTTAATGATTTTAAAATGATATTTCCTCTTATACTGCCTATATCACTCTGGAAAATCTTTCCATGTGTTATTTAGCCTATTGTATTGATTTGTTCATTGACTTTCCTCAAAAAATAAAATTATGACATAATATTTAAAATAATGAAAGCTCTTTATCTTAGAACTTTGGTAAACAACAAACAATAATCTAAATCAAGTAGGGAATAATGAAAATCCCTTATCTCAAAACTTAAGAAAACAACTAAAACTGGAAATTAAAAAACTCACTTGGTATTTTATATATGTTAGACTAAAATATAGTACAATGCTGATATAAATAATGATACAGTCCGACCTCTTTGATCCAGCACCCTTTGGACCAGGCCACTGCCAGATGATAGAAATCACACAGCTCATTTCATATGTGTATTGCAGTTATCAAAGGTAGAACAAAGCTTAAAACATGAAATAAAACAATAATTAATAAAGTTTTTATTGTTTCATGCAATACAAAGGCTAAAAAATAGCATAAAATAAAAAATAATATATACTTACTATCACGAATGGGTAAATACGCAGCTATATATAAGAAATGAGAAGATCTTATCACCAAAACTGTTGGCTGCTGCGAAAAGTTATAAACAATGTGGATGCTGCCCTTGTAGGAACTCAATGAACTAAATAATAGAGACTGGATAAAAAAAAAATAAAGCTCTGAACTATGGGAGTTGCCAGGCCCCAGAGTATTGTAATAAAAAAAGAGTCTGTAATAAAAAAAAAATTGTGCTCAAATGATTTAAAATTTGTGTGTTTATTGCACTGATGGATTGGATTACTTTCCATTAGTCAAGCTGTAAATTTGTGAGACATCTTTAAAAACATTAAATGTTGTTAGTCAACACAAGAAAAAAAAATAGCTAATCCATGTAATTTCTAAACAAAAATGAGAATACAAATCTGAAAAAAATGTGGAATAATGTTAATCATGTCATAAGGTCAACTAAAGAAGGCAACAATCTGGTCTTTCTGTTCAATTTCTGCATCTTGATCCTCAATAATTTATTTACCGATAAAATCTAGTTATAATGAAAGATATATGAACCGATTACTATATTTTATAGTATAAGAAAACCCTGCTGGGCTTAGGACCATGTCATATTGGAACACTGGTTACCATACAATCACTGAAGTTAAGTAACATCAAGCCTGGTCAGTACTTAAATGAGTGACTGGTTGGGAATACCAAGTGTTGTAAGCTTGAATGTGTGGATGTAAGGGATAATGGTTTGGAATTGTTAATCGGAGAGCTAAGTTCCAATTCCAGTTGGGTTTGTTATATTCACTTAAAGACAAATACTCTTGGGAAAGGTATGAATCTGCCTCTTCTCCTTCCCCCAGCTATGGGTTAATTAGTAAGACTTGTATCACTAAACCAATTTCTCAAAAAAAAAAAAATTCTTACAATCTAAAAATATTTTCTGACTTTAAATAATCTGCTTGATAAGTCATAGAAATCAAAAGACCACTCCTACCCCAAATATTATCAGAATTTCATAAATCTATAATAAATTCATGAAACTGAACTTGTTTTGAACCAAGCCAAATATGAAACATGGATGATGTTCCAATAACATTTGATATACCATCCAACAATTTTTTTTTCTTCATATTTCTTGCTAAAGTGATTGGGGAAGTAGCCTTATTTGCCATCCAGTACGTAAATGGACAAAATATTAATAGTTAATTTTGATAAATAGATTTTATTGCCAGACCCATGTTTTTTTTTTCTCTCTCTTAGAACATTTGTAGTGACTTTAAAGCATTTATATTTTTCAGCATTTATATTCAGGTGATTTTTAAAAAGAATTGTCTTAAACTGTTTCTCACTTTTGTTTACAAAAGTCATTATGGGAGCCTCCTAAACTGCCATCAAAAAATATGTAAAAAAAAAAAAAGTTGATTCTTAGATTTGCAGCTATCTGGATTTGGTCATGTATTTTTTTTAACTTTTCCTCACCACTCTCTTGTTAGTTGTAATAAAACGGTATTAGTTAAAACTATCATTCAAATATTTTGCTCCTGTCTAATAAATAATCCTCACAATATAAAATTTAACCATATGTAATTCTTGACTTATATTTTGACTTATATGTAATTCTTGACTTATATTTTGACTTATATTTTCTTGTTGTATTTTAAGTTGTTTTGGATTTAAACTGATAGTGTTTATTGACTAAATCTACTTGGCCCAACAGAATTCATAAAAGCAAAATTGAAAATTCCTATCGAAATAAGTTATTATAACTTTACCATTTTTATTATTTTTTTCCAATGACTATCTTGCTTGCATTTTTCCTTATTTCATAATTCCTTTCCTATTTGTAAATTAAAAAGAAATCAACTTTTTTATATATAAAATTTGTAAATAATAATGTAACAAATTTTGATACTAAAAACGAGATTTATTTTTATAAACTTTATATCAGTCTGTTTTATGAATTTTTGATTGCATTTTTTTCTCTTTATTTGTAAATTGTAGAAAATCGACAATTGGTTGGTGAACTGGAGGGAATTGATGTCCTCTTACAACAACTTGCTGTAAGAAAATTTCATTTTGTCTCATCTTTAGATTTTTATAAATCTTAGTTGCTACAAAATACTAAAGTTACTATTTTTTATTTGGTACTATATTTTGCTAAGACACAGTTGCACTTTGGTTTTGTTTCTTATAATTGTCATTAGCCAAAAAGTATGATTGGTTTAATTAAATTTGTGATGCTTTTTTTTTTAAATTCATATTTAAATGACAATGGTTGATCTTATTGATTGGAAATTAAGAGTTTTTTTTTTTTTTTTTTTTTTTCATAGAATGCAGGTCTCATATTCTCTAGTTTACAAATCTGTCCACAATATAAAGCCAATAATAAATTTTAACATCATACTTTTTCTGATAACAGTATTGATATGATACTCAACTGTGCATGTGTGAGAGAGAGAAAGAGTTTTATTAAATCTGACAGTTGGTGTAACAATTTGTTGTTGGTAATACATATTCAGGTAAGATAATAGATTTAAGAGACTGTTTTTAGTCAAATACTCTTTTATTCACTCTTTTCTGTTTGCCCTTATGGCATGTCAGTGTGGAGATCTTTTCATCATATCTAGTTTTTGTGTAAATGAACATGTGCAGTATGAGCTGAAATTCACTGTTTGCTAATTCAATTCTAACCCACAGTGGTTGATATGCCATAAAACCCAAACAAACAAAATGATTCAATACTCCATAGCATTAATAATTATGCCTAATAAACAACCCACCATAAACTTTCACCACAGGAGACAGTATTTTGTTGCATATATAAAATATTTAATATGCATACAAAATAAAAATACATATAATATTTGATAGATGATTTTCTGACATACTTTAACTGTTACACATTGATGTCACTTTGGAATGATTCAAAGACTGTTTTTACTTAAATACTCTTATTCACTCTTTTCTGTTTGCCCTTGTGCAAAAGGAACATGAAGGTATGAGCTAAAATTCACTTGGTTAGCTAATTCAACTTTCCATAGCTTTAATCAATTATGCCTAATCATACCTTCATATACACATCAACAAATAAAAAGATATTCATTATTAACTCATCCAAGAAGAATGCCAGAGAAAACAAACCTATTATTTCATATATTTAACACACTTGGCATATGTCAAATTTTGAATGATTGGACTTAGAATTTTTCAGCACCCTCTCAAACATGAATACATACATACAGAATCAACTTTTGGTCCTATAACAAATTATCAGATCATCACGAAATAAAATGTTTGTTTTTTCTTTCTTTAAAGCTCAAAAGTCAACTTCTAACTTTGCCACCTTCTTTTTCACCATAAAATATATGGGTCCTACATATGGAAAAACACGGGTTGACTTGTTTGTGTATATGTATATATTGGCCAAACATGTAGTACACACTTTTGTAGATTAACTTGTTGATACTTAGTGCAATTTATGTACTATTACAACCAACCACAATACAACTGTCGACATAAGGCACATATTAGTGCATAATACCAAAATAGTACCAATACAAGGAAGAACTCAAAAATTAGAAGTTATTATTATACAAAATAAACAACCCACATTAAATAAACTTTCACTACAGGAGACAGTATCTTGAAATGTCTATAAAATATTTAATATGCATACAGAATAATACTACATATGATATTTAATACATGCTTTTCTGGCACACTTTAACTGTTACACATTGATATCACTTTGGGATGATTCAGAATTTCAGCCTTGAAAATGCCAGGATGTAGCCAATGAAATCTTGTCTACCACACTGACAACACATGGTTCTTGATATTAACTGAGACAATATAAAGTACTTGAACAAAACAAACTTGAACTTCAGAGTGTATGTACAGTTTCAATTCTGATATATAAAATCTTATTTGAAAATTGTCAAAAATGCAATCAAAATTAAACAGACAAACCTTGTCAGTTGAATTTGATAAAATATTTGTGTGTTTGTGAACACACATACACATGCAATCCATATAGATATTTTATTCTAGCTAGAGATATGGAGGTTGTGCAAAAATGTGTGCTATAGCCCCCCCTCCTAATCTCCAAAAAATGAATGAAATTTTATCTTTGTTTTTTTTTTTATGTAAATTTATTCTGGTGTAGAAGAGGTTTTAAGACTATTTACTGCAATTCTTATCTGGATTAAATCTGCATAACTGGAAATGTTTTATTCTTAAAACTTTGGTTCTCTCCTATTGGACTCTACTGTAGATCTCTTGGAAGGGTGTGAACAGCAAATCAGAAGTTTCTCTTTTCTTTTTAGTCCTACAAAAGACATGATCCAGCTAACCGTGATGAAATAGAACTGATGGAGAATCTTTTCAATTGCCTTTGTTCTGCACTGATGATTCCCAGTAATCGTGCAAGGTTTTTAAAAGGTGAAGGCTTACAATTGATGAATCTTATGCTCAGGTGAGCTACATATCCTTCTTCATTTAATTTTAATGTAATCAATTAAATCTTTTTAACAATTACAATAAAAAGAAAAAAGAGCAACATTTGACTCTGATTTATTTACATTATGTTCTGAATCTTTAAACTGAATAAATTCTTCCTATCATTACTGTTGTTCCTCTTAGTACTCATAAAGCAATAAAAACTGAATTGCATCAACCTTTCTATTTTAAGATGTTTTTTTAAAGACAGTTAAAGCTAACCTCATACAATAAAGCCAATAAAACTCGAGGTATTATTGAGAGTGAAGGAATAAGAGAAAAAGAAAAACATTAAGAAAAGGGAACAATAAAAGTACAAGAATTAAGAAGACAAAAGATAATGATTGACATTGCATTGAAATTTTTGAACATCAAAGTTGACTGGAAAGCCAAAGACCAGAAGATAATTGCACAAGTGAAGTGCCAGAGAAAAAAACTGTTAGCATAAAAGTTATGGTTATGTCTAGCCATTAAATTGTAAAATGATCTGACTTGGTTGCCAATTTAGTACAACACTTAAATTCATAAAGTCAAGGTATCAAAGAGGAAAGTTCATCAGTACAATTACCATGAAATTATTTACAGAAAAGGCACAGGGAAGCTGTTATGGCAGTGGGAAAGTGATTGAAGCTGAGATTCCAGGTCAGGACTGATAACATTACAGATTCTTCAGATTTCATGAAGATAAAATACATAAATGTAGCAGCAATATTCAATACTTAGACAAATGGTAGACTTATAAATGTGTAAGATAGATTCGTGTGAAAAAATTTGTCTAGCAAGACATAGTGACCCAACTTCTTAACTGCAGACTTAGCAATTGAGTCAATATAATCTTTCCCCTTCATATCAGCTGAAAATATTAGCCTGAGAATGCAGAATGAGTCTCTCTCCTGAAGGTTAGCATTAGCCATGCTGATGGAAGGCAAATACTGTTCTCTCAGACAATTAAAAGAGAGCAATTTTGTTTTGCATGTGTTAAAATTAACAAGCGATTTCTTGCCCTAGTTAACAACAGATTGTGGGCCATTTTTGAGATCAACTATCAATCTGACCTTATTGAATCAATCAGCCTTACTATTAAGATGGAAGTAAATAGTTGGTTCTGCATAGATACCAAGTTGAGAGCTGATGACATCGGGAAGGTCATTGGTGGAAATTATGAAAAATTTTGTTCCAATGTAACATTATGACTGATTACCTTGATTATGGCAACCAGATGTAATACTCTTAATCATGTTCTGGTTGCTGATCTGGTGACTCTTACCCACATTTTGAAGAACTGAAAAAATCCCAAGCTTAGTGTTGAGCCTGTCATAAACCTAAAATTGACAAATACCTTAGCTTAAAGTCTTGAAGGAATGATAAAAAACCGGGTTACTTTTAACAATATAAAAATAGGATGTTGTGTACACAGGTGTTTGAAGTTAGCGTCTTTCTTTCTCAAATTTGACTTAATATTGAATTGCTCATTTGCAAATATAATGATAGGACAATGGTAGTCTGTGTCAGCTGGTTTGTTTTTATCATGAGAGAAACATTGATTTATTACTACAATCTGACCATACTGTATCTGTCATGTCTCTTCGTTGGTGCTCTTAACAGGCTTCTTTCAGTTTAGCTGGTTTGCATTGTTTATCATCATCATCAGTCCCTTGACTGCTTCATTCATTCATTGGAGGCAGAAGAAACAGACAATTTCCCTGATCTGTTGGCGGTGAGTTTCAGGCATGTTCATCCAATCTTTGATGTTGCCTGACCAAATTTTGTGTTGCCATTCCTGCTTGCATCTGCCTTCAACAGTACCTGGTATTGATGGCCTTGCAGATGCGGTGTGACATATGGCCAAACCATAACATCTTCCAATGATGGTGAGAAGAGATTCCTGTCAGCCCATGAGAATTTTGACCTTGCTTTGTACATAGTCATTGGTTTTATGTTCGCAGTAAGAGATGTGGAGGAGCTTTCTCAAGCATTTGTTCTGAATCCTTTTTCTTGCTTCAGCCAGGAGTGCCCAAGTGTCACACCCTTGGCAGAGGATGGATATGACTAATGATTTCTAGACCTTGAACTTGATATTAAAACTGATGTTGCTCTTCCATAACCTTTCCAGTCTGGTCATCACTG
>CAHIKZ030004214.1:812500-885000 GCA_903632075.3 Acanthosepion pharaonis
TGATGTTCTGACAATATTTGTGGAAAGAGTTTATCATGCTCTAGATAAAACTGGTGAAGCCTGGGCTGTTGCATTGGACATCTCGAAAGACTTTGACAGTGTTTGACATTCAGGTCTTCTCCACAAGCTGAGAAGTTATGGTGTCTCCAGACACTTTTGAACTGATCCAGTCTTTTCCTGTCAAATTGTGAAATGAGAGTTATCTTAAAAGACCACTTGGTCCTACTCTATTTTTAATTTTCATTAATGACCTTCCTGATGACATCAGCTCTCAACTTGGTATGTATGCTGATGAGACAACAATTTACTCCTGCCTTGATAGTAAGGCTTATCAGTCTGGCAAGGTCAAAATGGCAGTTGATGTCCAAAACAACCTCAAGTCCATAGTTAACTGGGGTAAAAGATGGCTTGTTAATTTTAACGCCTCCAAAATTAAATTTCTCTCCATTAATCATCTGATGTGACCCCTTGCTGCCTTCCATCACAATGACTGATACTGTCCTCCAGGAAAGTGATTCGTTGCAAAGACTATATTGAATCCATTGCTAGGTTAGCTGCTAAGAAAGTCAGTTCACTATGCAGGGCAAGACAATTTTTCTCTCCAGAATCTACTTACATTCAACCAATCGTCCATGCTTAGTATATTGCTGTCACATATGGTCTGGTGTATCTGCTATTTACCTTGAGCTTGATAAGATCCAAAGAAGAAGCTGCAATATTATTGGTCCTGATCTGGCAGCTCAGCTTCAGCCACTTTCCCACCAATGTAAAGTTGCTTTTCTGTCTTTTCTATAAATACTTTCATGGTAAGTGTTCAAATGATCTTTTCACTATGGTACCTAGAGTTTCTTAATTTATGCATAGCACTAGACTGGCATCGAGATCTCATCAATTTACACTTGAGTTGGCTAAATGTAGCCATAAATTCTATTCTAACAGTTTCTTTCTTCGCACTTTTCACTTGTGGAACTCCTTTCCGGCTCCATGTTTTTCAGCCAACTCTAATCTGCAAAAATTTAAATGCAATGTCAATTGTTATCTACTGTCCACCTGATTACTATCTTCTCTTTCTGTTCATGATTAACGTTTCTGTTCCTAATTCTTCTACACCCTGTAACCCCTTGTGTCTTAGTGGCATTACTGCCTTGCTTGGGGTGATTCTGATTAAAAAATAAATTTATATATATATATATATATAAAGTAAAAGTTTGTTACTTGCCTAATTGGTGTTACCTTCAGCATCCAGACTCCTGAGTTTTGTAGACAAACACATCTGTCCACTCAGGGTGTATCAGCAATTGGCTGCTTATATTTCTCGATAGGTACCTCTAAAAATGAGCCTAGCATGATGAAAGAGGCCCAAACTTGATAAAAAAATCAAAATGTTTATTATTATTATTATGAGGAAAGACAAAAATATTTTTTTATTATTTTATTAAATTTTTTAATCCTTTCAAGCACATTCTCATTTTTTTTTTTTTTTTTTTTTTTTGCTGTATAGGAAATTTAGCATCTTTTTGTGGTAAAAAACACATTTTTGAAAATTCTTGCAAAAATCAAATAATTTTAATTTTATGAAATATCCAGAAATTAAAATTCCAGGATCTTCGTATTAGTTAAAAGGAGGAATCCTTGGAGAATTTAAATCATCAATTTGTTTTGTCAAATGGAAACACCATTTACTGAAAATCTGCTCTGAATCATAACATAAAAATGCAACAAAACTATGGCATTATTTAATGAGAAAAGCTTTTAACTGTTTTTATAAATAAGAAGACTATTGTCTTAAGAAAAAATATTTTCTGGTGAATAATGATTTTTTTACAAAAATTGTTTCATTTTTGTAAAATTTTAATTAGAAAAATTTATTAAGTTTGAAATCTTTTAAAATTCTGTATTAATTTCAGTGGTTTTGACGATTTTATTATTAATTGAAAACTATATTTACTGATTATAAATAGAAAAGCTTAATACAAATCAAACACCAATATTTTAAAAGTAATTTGGAATTTTTTTTATTAGTGTATAAACATGCCGTTTTTTTGTAAGTACAGGTGACCATACACAACATTATCAGAAAATAAAAGCAAGAACTATAGTAAATTTAAAGCCAAAATTTCTAAAATTGAATAAAACATTAGATTATGGAGAATATTTTCCTAAATTTTTAATATTACTGAGTACTTAAAAATTATATTAAAAATAGTTGCTCATGTCATTTTCTTCAATTATGTTTTACAAATAAAGTCACTCTAGAAAAACAGATCTGTCATCCAGTCAACATGGCTACTGTTTGTTAAAATAAAGTTAGTTTCAAATCAGATTAATTATAATTTAAATCAGCTAATATTCCTCAAACAAAGTTTCAGTAAAGTATATTTTACTTTTGGAAGATTTTTTAATAAAGAGAATTACATTGTGATGAATGTCGACTAAAAAAAAAAAAAAAGCATGCTAATCAACTATTTTAGCAAAAAGAAAAAATTCTTTCCTGCCAATTTAAATTAGTTTAGGAAATATATATTAAATTTAATCTCTATTAGCTTGAAATTAAAAGTAAAATAAAAGCTTCAAAAAAAATTTTTCATTTTAAACCTTAGCTATCACATTATTTTGTGGAGGCCCACACATATATGTGTGTGTGTGTGTATGTGTGTAAATTGATTAAGAAAATTACATGTTAAATTATAACCAAATTTTGTACATTTCTGACTGTAGTTGAATTCCCAAAGTTAAAAATTTTGAAAGATTATTTTTACAAGCTATTTGATATAAGCCTGGAGGAAAATACAACTTTAATGCCCTATGATATTAACGTGATTTATTTTTCTTAAAACTTGAACAAAATGGAAACAAAGACATGCCTGTAAATTAGCTCAGCACTTCAATTCAGATTTAGTAAAGTTTACAAAAAATAAAATTGATTTATTCTGTGAATTACTTTTCTCTAAAATGGAAACTATGATGAATTCAAAGCATTTACTTATGGAAATATTGTTTTAATTTTTGGAAAGAGATTTTAAATCCTAATTGTTATGGTCCAAGTTCCTTGTACCACAGTGAGGGTCCAAGGTTAGAACCAATGAAAGAATAACACGAACACAGGTATGGAATACAAAGATATATTTCAACAGAAATATAATACAAAGAAGTAGAAGTATTAGTAATGACTATCAGATTTGGTTAGAGTGAACTATGTTGTCTCGACAAGTATCACTATTCCAAGGTCCTTACAATATGCTCTCAATTATCTCTCCTCGTCTTACAATCTCCTCATACCTCTTGAGAGGCACAGTATTTATAATGTCAGGAATAGTCCATTATTATTATGGGTAAGTTCCCATGACACTGTTTTCTTAATTACTGTTGTCATTATTTTGTAGAATGTTACCGATTGATTGCTTTCTGGATTTCTAATTGGAAAATTATTTTTACAGGTTGAACGACTGTTGGAATTGCATTTCAAATACCTTGAAAGGGTTCGTCGAGTGGATGACCAAATTGAAAAGGAGAAAATGGTAATTGACCATTAGGTATACCTTATAAAATCTATGGTTTTATGGACATGTGATTCCCATAAAACTTTACCTGGCAAGATCTTTATTGCAATTTTGCTGTATCAGGCAAATTTAATTTCTCTCCCTCAGCCCCCCCCCCAAATCATCCATAACCTATCTTTATGTAAACCAAATCTTGCATTCTACAAGACTAATCTGCATATTTGCACTTAGTCATTGTGAAGGCTTTTTTGAACTATTGATTTGTAAAACATATTGAATTGTAATTCCAGTTCAACATGTTTTATTTTCTTTCATGCACTTTAAGGAGATGACTGACATTTTTCTTGATTGGATTTCCTACAAATGGTGCTAAAGTTGTTGGCTGAAGAAGGGGGTTTAAAAAAAAAAAATAATAAAATAATCTGTTTGGCAAGCAGGTTGGGCTGAGAACTTCTCACAGCTCCCTTATATAATAGAAAATCAAACAGCATTTTTGTTTAACAAAGAAAAATTTAATTTGTTATCTAGAAAACTTGAGATTAAAAGATAAAATATGATCAGCAAAGTATTAAATTCTTGAATATCTGAGACACTTTAAAAATTTTGAAATATATTTGGGATAAACATTTGAGTCTGGTGTATGTCCATTTCAGGTTTACACTATTTTTTGTATAAAGTATTCAAGACATTCATTTGGCCCAAATAATAATTCTTCAGCTAAGAAAAATGTTCTGTCTTGACAATTTTTTTTAAGTAGTTTGAAGGTTTGGAAATTCTTTTATTATTCATATTGTAGAGATTGACTGATGCCAATGATGAAGTCGATGAAGACCTGGAGGATCAGTTTTACCTGAGACGATTGGATGCTGGCTTGTTCACATTGCAATTGTTAGATTGTGTTATGCTTGAAATTTGTGCCAGTGGAGCTGTTTCTGTAAGAATTCTTCATTTGCTATCATTTTTTATTTTATGTGAAGTCATGATTTGAAAACTAACAAATATTCTTAGGATAAATCTTCTATGACAATTTAAAAAAATTTTATTTTTAAGGGATTAGTAGTGATATAAACCGGCAAACCTCAAAATTCTTTTGTTATGAATTCATGTAATGTTCATTTATACTTTAAAATAAACCGAATCAGATTTGTTATAAAATCCTAAGTGAAAAAGAAACAAAAAAAACTTTTATGCAAGTGCCTTTTTTTTTCTTGGGTTATTTTTATTTAAAATAAAATAAATCTCCCATGTTATCAGCTTTATGAAGATTAAAAAATTTTGATAGTTTTTTTTTTTTTTTTTTAAACATTTACTTACAGGTGAAACAAAGAGTAATGCAAATCCTAAACATGAGAGGTGGATCCTTAAAGGCGATTCGTAACATCATGCGAGGTCAGTGCACATTTTATGTTGCTACCAGAGGGTGGTGCACATGAAGTATTTATATTTGATTTTCCTTTTAATAATCTTTTTGATTAGAACAGGAATACTTTAATTTTATATGAAACATCATATTCACAAGACTAAGTAAACATTCACAGTATGTTAAATTTAGTCTTCATTTTTAAATTAGTGTAATTTATTTTATGTGTTAGACTATCCTGTTGTTATACCACTCATCTTCAAATTGGAAGTACAGTTCAAGGCAAGGTTCACTTAATTTTATTTTTGCACTAGTATAGCAAAAACAACAAATAATTGTTTTGTATAAAATTAACTGAACACACAGTCTGTGTTCATTTTAGAAAAAATAATCTTAAAATGAAAATGTCATGCTATTCACTACCAAAATTTTGGCAAATAACTTGAGGGTGTAGTTTGATCCAGTTTTTAGTCTCAGAACCAAATACACAGGAAACATCTCTTCCATCAGCAAATCTGTGACTCCTCAAAATGCCTTAATTTCAATTAATAATAAACATGTTGAGCAGTTTTCATAAAATTTAATTTGAAAAAAATAACTATAACTTCAAAAATTATACATTAATTTATCCATGCTGTTGAAAATGACTGCATTGAAGAAACTGATATTTGATTAAACCCTTGTCTTCAAAGGAGTTTTTATTCTTTCTAAATATTATTGCAGTTGACTTTTTTCCAGTCAGTATTTTGAAGGTAAAAAGATTATCTAAGACTATTTCATTTGATGTTAATTTATGTATCATTGCTTTCTTTTAAAAAGAAAAAAGAAAAAATAGAAGTCAAGTTTCCCATCATTTTCAAACTTGTTTTTATTAAATTTCTATTTACAGAATATGCAGGTAATATTGGTGATGCAAAAGACCCAGAGACCAAAGCAGCAGAACAGAACAGAATTCTACAACTAGTTGACAAATTCTAAGGATTTAATTTTCATAATTCATTTTTACCATCAAATCATTCTAATGTGTACATAAAAACTTGAAATAAATACCTCATTACCAACTGTGCTGGAATTGAAAAGTTTATTTGGAGGTTTTGTAAATAGACAAACAAACAAACAGACTGACTGACTGTGCCCCTGTCAATTTATCCTAAAATTATTTCAGATGTCAACTGATCTGGGAAATTTTGTTCAATTACCATTTAAGTTTTCTTCAAAAGAAAAATTTCTGTTTTTGTGCACTTGCTAGCTAATCCCGAACCACTGCAGCAATCAATCCAATCCACATTTCCACTTTCATGGCAAAAGACAATACTTTTTCATCTCCAAATTATGAAATTGTGATTCAATAATGGATGAAAGAAGTAAACAGCATGTGGCTTTTACCAGTTTCAGCTGAAACTTGATAAAAACAACAATGGTAAAGATATTGTTCTGTAACAACTTGTGGAAGAAAGTTAATAGACCTTCATTATATTTGCTGATTGGAGGTAGTATCAACCTCAGCTTCTCTTGTCAGCTAGGTTGACCAATTCTGTAGAGATTTTTAAAATCACATAAGATACCACTGAACTGTCAGAACTTGCAGTAAAAGTCCCCACAGTTTGTGACCAAAATTTCTTCATCCTAAGTGTATAAAAACAGTAAATTTTTCAGATATTTGGAATTGAAGCTTTTTTTTTTTTTTTTTTAACGTTGTTACATGCAAATTCTTGACTAAAAGAAGTCAAAGAATGATCTCATCAAATTAAATGTAAACACAAAGCAGGGTTCAAATCAAGGTAAGGATATTTTTGAACAGAACACAGGAAGATAGGCATAAGTTGTATTTTTTTTCAATAGTGATCAGGACAAGCTATATCTACATGTAAATTACAGAAGTATATAATTATGTTGGCTTTTTTAAACTCCTTTGTATAAGCAATTTACACTAGTATTTTTATGTAAGAAAATTTAACAGCAGCCAAGTTTCAATGTTTTTTAATAAACTAAAAAGGGAGGGGGCTGTTATATTTAACTGCTTTATTTCTATGGATTTTTGGCAATCTTGGGCCTTCATGCACACCCAATAAAAACAAACACCAGAGTGCCAAAAGGATTGTCCACCCACCATGACACCACTACTTTTTAAAACAAACATTGCTGAGGTTTAATATTATTTTGTAAATTTTCAAAAACTGTATAAATTCACATATTTAGGTTTTATTCAAATTCTAATAATTGCTTTTTAAAACATTGCCAAGAACTGAAGGTAGTTAAAATAATAGCAGTATCAAGAGAAAAGGCATCCTTTTGACACTTTTTGGTTGTTTTATTATTTAAGAAAAAAAAAATCAAATTAATTAATTTTCCCAAATTTGAGCAATAAAATCCCAAGAAAGGAAAAATTTGACATGTAAAAGAAAAAAAAAATTTTTTTTTTTAAAATTTTTTTTTATTATTCGGCAAATTACAAGACTATCAGCTTGGAATTCTGTACTAAAGTGAACTCTAGGATAAGAGCTGCAGTTGTCACCTTTCTCGGTCACACAAATCACAGAAAGGTTGATGGTTAGAAGAGTTTTTGTAATACTTAAGTAAAATTAACATTAACCAACAACTATAGTCTCCTCATCTTTGAATATATAAGGGGGAACTTCCAGATTGAGTGGAGCTGGTCCTTTTCGAATCCGTCCAGCAGCATCATAATGAGATCCATGACAAGGACAGTAGTAACCTCCAAAATCTCCAATATTGGCAACTGGTACACAACCTAAGGAAAAAAAAAAAAAATTTGAAAATAAGCTTTGATTTATAGAATGGAAAATACAATAGAATATAAAATGATCTTTAAAACTTATTTATTTATTTTTTTTTTTTTTTTTTTTAAATATGCTTCAAAAGCAACTGTAACAATGTTTACTCAAATACTGGGGAAAAAAAATGCAATTTACACATCAAATTCTTTAATTCCAGAGCATTTTTATACTCAGAACAAAGTTGATTTTCATTGTCAAGAAACAAATGTCTATTTTGTGACTTTAATAAACTTTTTTTTTTCTCTTCTTCAAGATGCTATAAGCATGCATCAGAGAACTTCAACATGGTGTAATGGTTAATAAGCTTGTCCCACTAGCTCAATTACAACTGAATAGTGAATCTGATCCTTACTAGTAACCCCATACATTTTGCCTTGTGCCACATCTAAGCCATACATAGAAAATCATTTTGGCACTTTAACATGGTATAATGGTTTGCAAGATTATCTCGCTAGATCAATTACGACTGAGAAGTGAGTTTGAAAGTTTGGGGGCACCCAGTGAGGATCAGCCCTGTGCCACATCTTAACTATGCTTAAAAAAAAAACAAAAAACAATATAATCATTGCTAATACAATGCTTACCATATATTGACAGTCTGGTAACAGATGAAAGAAAAAAACTAAATAGACTGGTCCACTCAAAATGAAATGTTTGAGATAATTTTTGAAGATTAGCATGAGACTTTCCTCAAGGTGTGATATTTAATATCAATAATGACTTTCTAAAGAGCAACGTTATTTTTAAATATTTGAAATAGTGCTTACATCACTGATACCTGTGTATGAAAACAGACCTTTCTTTTTTTTTAAATAAAGAAACAGATACACATTTTTTATGTGCTTTGCTGAGACATTAGGTTTATAATACCCAGAAATTCATACACAGATGTCCTCAGGGACACATGTCACTAGTTGGTTAGATCCAGTGACAGGACCCAAAGAGTGAGAGTTCAATACCCGGTTAAGGCAGTGGAGAACTTTCAGAGGGAAATTAGCAGGAGATAACTGACATCCATCAAACATGGAACTAGAACAGTCTACCCCAGTGAGTGAAATAAAGGGTTCAGTTCGAAATTCCAACCACCGGAAGAAGGCCGGAGTGTACAACAGCCGAAACGTTGTGATAAATATGGCAACAAAGCTGAGGACAATAGTCCGAATAATGTAAATAATACCTCATCTCAGAAATATAGACAGGTGCTTTAAAATATTTTAAACAATCAATTTCAGTTGAAACATTTTTTTTTTTTTTACATGTTCTTCATTTAAAAAAAGATAAGTTTTAAAGTCATAAAAATTCAGAAAATTTAAAAAAAAAACAAAAAAAAAAACATATCAGTGATGTAAACACAGTTTAAAAATTGACATTTGTAAATAAGTCTATATAACTTTAAATGTCAGCGATCAATTTTACACCATATCAATATTATGAACAGAACCCCCACTTCTAAAAGGGACTTAAAAAAAAAAAAAAAATTTTTTTTTTCCAATTTTGACAAATGTTGCACCTTGGGAAAGGTCATTAAAATGAATGTTATCTACAAAAACTCCAAATTTTTTTTCCCATTTTTTTTTTTTTTAACAATACACAGGATTTCAATATTTTACTAAGATTGCATCTATTAATTGAAATCAGAAATCACTTAGTCTGGAGAAGGCTATTACAAAAAAAGAAGTCTTTCCTCCTCTCTTAATTGCCACCCCAGTCATCAGCCATTTAATATGTACCAACTGTTTTTAATCATTAAATCATTTCATACACTACAACTTTTATGTATCCCCAACCTTGAATCAGTAGAAGAAAATAGCCCAGCCCATAAAGATTTAGTCTAGTCATTTTTTTTTTTTATTACTAATTGCATTTACAGTATAAACAGTAATATTTAATTTACATAACTTTTAAAAGTATATTTTAATAAATATTTCATGTTATTTATTTTTAATTCAAATTTTAAAAACTGCCATATATAAGCAATGTTTTAGTAAAATTCTTTTTTTAAATTCATGTTTATAGAAAGAATTTATATGCACCTTGTCAAAACTCAGTCCTAAGTTAGAAAACGTATAGCATTCATAAGCATTGTTGTCATGTGCTATTTCACATTATTAATTAGTTGAATGGAACCAAAAAGAAAATTTATGGAATCGTCTAAAGAACTTAAAAAAATCTGTTTAATTAGATTTTCTTAAAACTGTAAAGTTTTCTAAATTAATTTATAACAAGTGTACCTGTGCAGTCAAAATTGATGGCAAGAAGGAAGTAATATGTATTATATTGTAAGTAATTTTCATTTAATCCAAGTACAATTTGTAACTTAAAATAGTTCCTTGTTAACATAAATTGAATGGTGTACAATTTATAAACGCCTAAGGAAAGATAGCTGTACATTATCCTCACAAATGTTATATATTTACAACCAAAATTATCTTTACTGCAAAAGTGCCCAAAGCACAATATTTTTTGTGTAAACTTTGGAAGGTCCGAGTAATTATCCTATGATTTGTATTTGTGAAGATATTTTAAAATTAAAAATATGTAATAATTGCCTCAGAACAATTTTTTTTAGCCATGTAAGCATTTCGAAATTCTCAGAATTAAAAAGTAAAAATGAACAGGAATAATTATTATTCTCATTTGTTTTTACTTTTTAATTCTGCTGATAATTTCGAAACGCTATATGTATTTTAAAATTTTCTATACTCTTGAATTCATTTCCGTATTTTTTGTGTAATTTAACTTTTTATTATTCGTTCATTATTGCAGATTTAAAAAATGAAACTTAATAGTTTTTTTTTTTTTTTTATATATATATATATATATATATATATATATATATATATATATACACTTTATTTTACAAAACAAATTTCAAACAAAATATCTTGAATTGGTCCAGTCTGGGTCGGTGCAAGAGTCTCCACCCCAATCCAAAACTATGATATGGAAAAATAATTTGTCTTACGGAAAATAATTTTTTTTATTCAATCTTTAAAAAATAAACTTCATTGTTTTTTTGTTTTTTTTTTGTTTGTTACTAACATGAAACCAGTAAATAATTTTAAATAGCAAGCCTTAGTTTTTCAAAAATTAACTTTTGAAAAATATTCAACACAAACTTCTTAAAAAAAAATAAATAAATAAAATAAACTTTGAATTCTGGTTCATCTTTATTTTGCACACTTCCCCTCAATTGTTATAAAAAAAAAATAAAAAAAACACAAAAAAAACTGAACATCCGAGGGTACTGCTAGGATTCAAGGAAGAAAAAGCTGCTGTGGCAGGCTTAAAATTTTTAAGTTTTAGAGTTTAGGATACAAGAGCTAGTTTGTAACGCTGATTCATTTTTATTTAAAGTATAGATTGAATACATAAATGTACAAAAAATTATTGACAACCAATAATAATGTAAAAGTTTGTGCTAAACTTTGTAATTTGTGAAAAACTAAGACACTTTATGAAATGTTTAAACATTATGGGCAAGATATATCTTATTCAAAAACAATTACAATCTGTAAAGGAATTCAAAAATAAGGATATACAATACAACTCCTCTAAATTGAACATCCAAGATGTTTGGTATTGAGAGTACTGTTCTGATTTGAGTAAGAAAAGTTTTCATATGTCAATACAAAAGTTTGGATTTAAAGATCAGTCCAAATTCGAGAATACCCATCTTTGAGAAAATCTAGATTATGCTATGTTCAGATTTGGGGAGTTCTACTGTATGTGTTGTATTATATATAGATTATGGGCATGTGGCCAAGTGGTTAGAATGTTCACTTTCTGATCATGAGACCAGGGTTTGAATCTTGCCACGGTTGATTTGTTAGGAAGGGTATCAGTCTGGAGGGGGATGATCCCAGTGTGCGGCCCCTTTGGAAAGGGCCTGAAAATCATACCACAGGTTACCCAAACCTTGTGAGTGAAATTGGGTAGACGGAACAGTTGTGGATCATCGATAGCTGTGCTAGCATGAAGCAATGTCATCATGGCTGAGGGCCTGAGCGTGCTGGCCTTGTTCAAATTGTTGATCACACTAGATACATGCTCTCTCCCAGAAACTGTAACTAAGGTCTGCTCAGTATAGTTGCAGTACAAACCACGGGTTGGCTCTGTGGGTGTTGAGAAAGCATCTGCAATAGGGATTGACTATCTGCCCTAGTAGATGGGTATTGTTGAATACAAGTGGCCAGCTATTATTATATATAAATCAATATAAACATTAGAAAATAGTCAGCTCTAGCTATGTCTAGAAGAGGGAATTTAAGTGGCATAGCTCAATGACAGAAAGAACTTTAGAAAATAAGATGTCCTGCTGAAAATGTTTATACACAATTGTTTAGTGAGGTAAGGGAACTTCTATGATAAATTACTTTTTCTTATTCATGGGGCACACATTTGGCTAGTGATGATAAATTCTTTATATTTTGAAATGATCATTGAAAATGTAGAGTGTATGTATACAAGTTGAAAAGCAGAAAGAAAATCTTACCCAAATGGGTACAGACACCCAATAAAACCAACCACTCAGGTTTCTGGCACCGGTCATTATCATGTTGAGGATCTCTAAGACAGGAGATATCAACAGCTTGCTCAGTTTCAATTTCATCTACAGTGCGATGCCTGACAAACAAGGGTTTGCCTCTCCATTTGAAGGTGACGTTCTTGCCCTCGGGGATGTCTCCAAGTTTTACCTCAATTTTGGCCAAAGCTAACACATCAGCCGAGGCACTCATTGATGACACAAATTCATGGACGATGGATTTGGCTGCATAAACAGCTGTAACTGATCCACCTGCAAAAACAAACAGAAATTTATCACTAGAAATTCATAGCTTGTAAGATGGAAAAAAAATGAAATCAGTTAACCTGAAAATTAATATTCACTTGATTACTTGGGCTCCACACAAAATCTGATAGCCTGGAATTGTTTAAATTATCTTAATATTTAAAGATCTGGAAAATTTGTTTCTCTGGCAGACTGACAATTTTGCTGCCTAACTTGACAAATGTCTTTCAATATTTTAAGAAAATACCATAGTTTTAAATTAAAGGCTAGGCATTTTCCAACTAAAGAACATTTTCATCTTCTTGCTTTCCCATCAATGACAATCTTAAAAATTTAAAAAAGGGCAATATCAAGTCACTTTCTGTTTCCTTGAATCCTGTTCTTTTTATCGTCCCTTTCTCTTCAGTAACATTTTCCCCAGTTTCCTTCACTCTTGGTAAAACCCTTGCATTTTAATGGCCTATTTGCCTTGCTTGGGGTGAAATGATATAAGTTTAAAAAAAAAAAAAAAAAAAATTTTTTTTAAATATATTTTCCATTTTGTTAGTGTTCAAGATAAAATTACAGTTTATACTTGGTGATTTAAGAAAAAACAAGTGAAATACAATAAGGTGTACAAGAGAGAATAATTCAAAATTAAATATCGCTATATTTTTTGCTGTTTTAATCATTTTACCCCAAGCAAGGCAACAAAGCTACCAAGATGCAAGGGATTACCAACTGTGAAAGAATAATGAGACAAAGAAAACCATTATTAAGGAGAACAAATAATAAAAGAACGGCAAAAGATAATGATTGATATTGCATTTAAATTTTTGGAGATCAAAGGTAACAGGAAACCAAGAGGCCAGGAAAGAGTTCCACAAACAAGTAAGAGAGAAGAAGCTTAACATAGAAGTTACAATTACATCTATCAATTTCAACTGTAAAATGATGAGACCTTGCTACTAATCTAGTACTGTACTTAAATTTGTGTACTTACCAAACAAGTAAAGAAAAAGAAATTACTTATTTTGTATAGTTATATTAGTTTGGACAACTATAAAGACTATTTCTTTTAGAGCCTGAACTGATCTCTACTCCACATGTTGAAGAGGATTTTTTCTTTCTAAAAGAATGATGAATAATTAGATTTTATGAATTCATTCAGGTGTACAACATTTACTTTTTACTTATTTCAACAAAATAAATATCTCCTGGGTTCAATCCTTAGGTGACCCTTATTTGTAACCTTGAATCAGACTTAGCCGAGTAAATACTTCTAACTCAGTTAAGAAAATATGTGGAACAGTATCCTACATTTTTAAATTTATGACAAGCTGATGGAAGAGTTGAGAGATATTAATCCTAGCCTGGCACAAGGCCACAATAGTGGGATTGCCAGTAGGAATGGAATATATCACATTAACAAAGATCTTTTAAACTAATTTATTAACCATCACTGTACAGGAGGCTCAAAAACAGGTTGTGTAATACCAACCAACATTTATAAAGTACAATTTTTAATAACTGAAGAAATATTAATGCAAAGGATTTTGAATTCAAATTTATCCTTCTCGATGTGTTGCCATCCAAGGCTGAAGAAATAATAGTAATGCAAAGGTTAATAGTTAAAGAACATTTCATAGGTGATGTTATTTGGGGTGGTTTAGGCTTAAGTAGGCCAACCGTAGTTGGGATCATAGTCAATGTGAACTCCATGATCCTTTCCTTAGCTTCATAGTATGTACTTCACAAGGACTACATACAGTTTTGAATTCAGAGTTATCTTTCTTCTAGACTGGTTAACAACCAAAGATACAAAACTCAGACTATTTAATTTATAGTTGGGGAGAGACCTTGAGATGGATTTATGTATTTCCCAATGATATTTACACATAAGTGAATATAACAAACTCTAATGGATTTTGAACTCAGCTTTCTGATTTCTCATTCTGAGCCACTATCCTTTACACCACCCATACATCTTAGGTTTAACACCATTCAAAAAGACTACTTTTGATTGTACTGTGACAGTTATATCAGCATGCATTTATTTCTTTTTTTTATAATTTTGACAAAATTGGTATATTTTTGTTTATTGATTTTAACATTGAAAATATTATGGTTTGTGATTTTAATAAAGGTAAAAATATAGCAAGATTTGTGCAGTTTATTAAATAGGTACTATGAATGATTCAGTATGTGGAAAGTGGTTTACAAATTTATGTACTGGAGATTTCTCTGTGAATGATGCTAAACAGTTGAATAGAAAAGATGAAATTGATAGCAATAAATCAGGTCATTTGAGAATATTTAACATTGTTCTATGACAATACAGGAGATTGCCAATCTACTCAAAATATCCAAAGCAAATATTGATTATGTGCACCACTTTGATTTTGGCCTCCAAATGTGTTTAGTGAGGAGGAAAAATATGGACTGTATTTCTTTGTACAATTCACAGCTTAAAATGTAAATAACATTCTGCTTTTGAAACAAATCATTACAGGTGATAAAAAGTGGATACTTTACAACATGGAAAATACGAGACAAGCAAAATGAACCTCTTCTAAAGTGGATTCTGTGTATAGAGCAGGATTACTTTGAGAGAACTAAACTACTAACTCAAACAAGTACTGCTCCATCTTAGATTAATCGAAGATAGCAACTGACAAAGTGTCTGGAATTAGTAAAGAGAAAAGGCATAATCTATCAGGATAATGATAGATTTTATATTTCTGGTGACGAGGCAAAACTTGTTAGCTTGGCTGTGTTTTCACACATCCAGCATAGTCAGTAGATGTTGCACCTAACAATTAGCATATGTCATTCTTTACAGGATTATTTTCAAGAAAATTCCCTGAAATTTGCCAAGACGCATCTAGAGCAGTTCTTTGCTGAGAAATATTAAATGTTCTAAGAGGATAGAACTATGAAGTTGTCTGAAAGGTTGGCAGAAGATCATGAAACAAAATGGTAAATGCTGTTCAATAAAGTTAAGACTAAAAATAAAAATATTTCATCTCTGATTTTTACTTACTAAAAACAAATACACCAAATAGTCCTCCTACCCTTGCTAATAATACTACTACTACTACAAACACTTCTACTTATATGTGCCACGTCCCTTCAGAACATGTGTGAACACAACTTTCCACACATTCCTATCCCTTGAAACTCATTAAGTTTTATCTTTTTGCTATTCCTCCCAATCCCTGTTATGCCATCCAGTTACGCAAGCTCATAGGCTACTTACTACTTTCTTCTGCACCTCATGCCTTCAATATACTGTGAATGTAAACTCAGATGTCTAACACTTTCGCCCCAGCCCCTCAACCTCCAATGTCTTACTCTCTGGGTTAAGGTGTCTACTCAGTCCTAACCGAACTTAAGGGAGTGGCCGTAGGTCCCCTGAGCATCCGTAGATTATTTGACCGGTCCACTGGTTTAATCCTGCTTCCTGCCCACATTGTGTTTGGTTTGATCCAGAAAGCATTCACGGTCGACTGAAGATGTAGACACAGCTGGAGAGTCTGCACCAAGAAATTTAGAATGCAGCAAAAAAAAAAAAAAAAAAAAAAAAAATCAATGATTGAATTGTTAATGTCTTTTATATAGCAGAAAAGAACAGTATAGAAAAAAAAACGGGTTACAGAAAAGAAAAGCAATTGACGTAAAAACGCATACACTGGATTCTGGACAGAGAGAGAGAGAGTGTGTGTGTTATGATTAACTTGTTAAATCATCTCAGAACAATATACGACTCTTGCGATGGAGGAATAAGATTTCTGTGTGCGGCTTAAATGTTTATAGTGGCATTCCTCCTTAGTAGTAGTAATATTCATGGTAGCAGAAGCAGTGGTACTTATACCAACAGTACATGTTAGTGGACGCCTCGTTCCAATCTCTGACGTCACTTTCTCTCCTTCTTGAGTCCCCAACTTGACTCTCTACTGTCTCTAGCCCAACTCTTGCCCGGGATAATTCTCTTCTGTCTCCTCATTTTCAGCATAACTACACGTTTATATAGAAAAATCCGGCTGGTCATAACCGACCCTTGGCCCTACTACTTCACATGTGATTATCACGGGGTTATGGCTGTTTCAACCAAAATCATGTGAATTCTAAATGTCCTCCTTGCTTACTCAGCTCTTATTCCAAGTTTTAATCAATAAAAATTATTTCGTCCATTTCCATTGTCTTCTGATGACCCAAATTCAATGGGTACAACTTCTGTCCTAGATCAGGTTTTCACTAAATAAAAATGCTCTGATCTATTTTCACTGTTCAAAAAAAAAAAAAAAAAAAAAAAAAAAAAAAAAAAAATATATATATATATATATATATATATATATATATATATATGTGTGTGTGTGTGTGTTTCCCAGACTCTCTCTGTCACAGATGTAGACCCAACACACACACAAGTGCATATATACATGTCTGTAGACTCATAATGAAAAAATTATTTAGGACAATAAATGTTTTCTCCATAATATTCTTTAGCAGTCAGTTATGTGCCATGCATGATACACGCTTAGGCAATCATGTATCTTTTGATACATGACTGACAAGGCAGATTTTTTTCCCCACAGTAGGTTGCCATTTCTTTTTGCAGTAGACCAGTTGCCATCCAAGGCTATAGAACCCGGTCTGTCATGCTATTTACCCATAGCTGGGGGGAGAATTAGAGGATTCATACCTTTCCCAAGGGTATTAGAATGCAAGTGAATTTAAAGGATTTGACTGGAATTTGAACTTAGCTTTCCATTACCACCATGCCTCCATTCTTTAGCAACATACTTAATTCATTGCTATATATTAAGATCACATATGATGGGGGAATTAAAAAGTCCTAAGCCTGACCAGAAAGGCCTTTAAAAAAAAATTTGTATGACCAGATTTTAGAAGTTGCCTAAAAAATTGTTACATAGAAAATTCAGGATAAAAATTCACCTAAGCATGTCGAGTTATTTTGTGTGTGTGAGAGAGAGAGAGAGAGAGAGAGAGAATGCATGCAAGGCAAATTATATTGTAAAAATACATTTTTGATTTTTGTTTACACAACTGATAGCCACTGTTTCACAATGCATAAATTTTCAATGTCTTAATTTCTTGATCTACAAATACCTACAAAAATTTCAGTTTTCCTATTTGAATTTTCTTATCGATTCGATTTCTATGGCTTATCAACCCTTTGCAGATTATTTAAAGCTGGAAAATACAAGATTTTTTGTTTTTCAGAGATAATGATTTAGTGATATAAGTTTCACTAATTAACATGGGGGAGCTGCTGGGAGAACAATTCCAAGCCATTATTCATTACACCACCCATACATCCAAACTTACAGCAACTTGGTATTCCCAGGCAGCCACACATCTAGGTACTGACCAGGCTCAATGCTGCTTAACTTTGGTGATTGTGTAAGGAACCAGTGTTTCAATGTGACGTGGCTGCTGTAAACTGAATTTTTGGATGAATCTTAATTCTTAAGTTAATGACTGAATAAGCTCACAGCAAGTTCTATGACGATAAAATATCCATAGAAATTCCCCTATCACTTTGTGAAATACTTGAGCTTAACAACTTTAAAAAAAAAATATTGCAATAATAATCATAAATATGAGAATATGAGTGCTGTTTGTAATTATTTTAAGTAAGGGGGTACAAATGAAAAGATTTGAAAGTGACAACTTTTCCATTTCCCTGAACCGATGTTAAACACATGAGTATTATCACTTTTTCTATGTTTCCTATTTTCTTTCATTTTTTTCACTTAAACCAAGAATCATCTTTGAAATGTCTTTTCTGCCTTTCCACGGATCAAAATGGAATAGGCCATTATTTATGAGGTATTTGTACATGCTAACTAAGGGACATGCAAAATTATGATTGAATCACTTGTTTTTGACAGCTTATCAACCTTTTGTAGGTTATGTAAATCTAAAACATTTTGGATTGTAAGAAATTTTTTTTTTTGGCAAATCATTTTTTTTCTTTTATAAGTACTACTATTTAACCAAGAATTGTGAGAGTAGATGGATTCATACCTTTCCCAATAGTATTTGCATGTAATTGAATTCAAACTTGGCTTACCAATTCCTATTTCCAAGACACTATTCATTACATCAACAACACATACAAATTTCTTTCAATTAGATCAATATTTTGCTGATGGCAGGGTTTCCATGACAACTGGCCAAACTCAAAATAATGATTTTTAGTAAGAAAAAATAAGTTAATTGTTATGCCTAAGAATTATTATTTTCTTAGATCTATCATACTGTTGATTTTTTTGGCTTGAATTCAAACTGATCTTTGTCAGGCAAACTAAACTCCTTTTCCACCACAATACTGTATGCTCTAAAATCTTTCCAAACACAAGATTTCAGCAACATTTTTCTATGCCATCTTCACAATTCAATCAGAAAAGCAGATGCAACAAAGAGTCGTCATGAGATGACTTTGTACTTACCAATTGAAAGGAGGTATGTGAATGCTTTGCGGCTTTCATCAGAGTCTTTATTAGGTTTTGTTGAATCCATCACACATTCACGTCGGTAAGCACTAAAATCTGGAATCTGAATATCTGTGTGGGCAAAACGGACCTGAGATTGACCTGAAATTAAAAAAAAAAAGAAAATAAATAATAAGACTCACCTAAATGCTGACCTTTACACATGGAGCAAGATTTGGTAGGGAAAGAAAGACAATCCACTTGCAGGAACTTGAATTTTTCAACAAAAACATCTATATAATTTTCTGGGGCTACTAAATATTATTACTAATATATATATATATATATATATATATATATATATATATATATATATATATATATATACACACACACGTCATTCCATGTTAACTCAACAAGGGTCTGACCATGACGGTAACAGATTTTTTTTTCAAATCTTGTACACTTATAAAGATTCATGATAGAAATTGAATGGTACCTATTTTACATCTCTAGGTGAAAGGATGTGTTTTTTTTTTTTTTTTTTTTTTTACAAGTCCTACTATTTAACCCAGAGTTAAATATATATATATATATATAAAAATACTGAAAATTTGACTGTTTTATGCATTTAGTGTACTGTAGCAAATGTCAACAAAAAATTTATTAACCATTAACATCATTTGCTGTATATTTTCATATTATTTCATGTTATCTTAACATTAATTCATGACACATTTTTAAATATTTTTATTATGTCACTTTTTCATATAAAAATCTATTTGTTGTATAATAAAAATGTAAACAAAACCAAAAGTAAGGTAATTTATTTACCCCCAGATTGGTCAACATTTGACCAAAAGTAACACAAATTCTATTCCTTTTATTCTTATGTGAACATTAATCAGCATTCAAAGAGCTTTCTAAAGATATATAACATGACCATAGTGGGAGATATGAAAATGTTAGCATATAGTGGCAAATGCCAAAATCTGCCATTTTGAATGTCTCAACTCGGTAAAACCCTTGTAACTCGGGCCACAGTTAAAAGTCCACCACTAAATTTTGTATGTATCTTGCCATAAAACAAACAAATTTGTTATCAAATTTAAAAAAAAAAAAAAGTTTTTGAGAAATTTTCTTATTTGACCTTTAAACAAAAATGATCAATTTCATCACAATTTTTCTGTTAAGCTTGGAGAGTAATACATTCTTATTGCTCAAAGTAGATTCCAATAATGTTATAAAAACCTCAGAGAATTCCAGTAAGATATCTTTAATTGTTTTTAAGATACAATGGTTCAAAGCTTAATTTAACAATTGGAAAATTTTGCTGTTACACCATATATATATATATATATATATATATGGAGGGAGAGGAGTTGAAAATCAAATGTAGATCAGATATGGATCGGAATCTGACCAGATGATAAAGGAACAGCATGCACAAAATGTATTTCAATCTAACATGTTTCACCTATATTAAAGGCTTCATCAGAAATCGAGAATAGAACTGAAAAATGCAAAGAGACAGACTACTGGTATGTTATGATTTTTGGTTAGTTCTCATGAGTCAGACATGCACCATGTATTAACGCAATAGCTGATATATAAATATGTGTGAGGAATATTTGGGATGTTAAAGTATTTGATAGTGTAAGAGTGTGCGAGTAAAGAAATACTTATGCGTCTAGGTTTGGATGGTAACGTTAATACATGTAATTGTGTGTATGAGGAATGTCTACAGATATCACCCTTGCATTGTTGGTGAAATATAGCAAAATGTTGCAATAATTTTGTGTTTGGTCAGATTTTTATATTCTCATGTATGTGTGTGTGCAGAAAGTCTGTGGTTGTCATAGTTTTGGTTAGATTTATCATTAAAGCATTTCTCATGCGTATCCTAGAAAAGGATTTGTACATTTTCATTATTTTATGTATTAGATAGACATAAGTTAGATTCATGAATAATGGCTCTGTAGAAAGATGGTGATGTGTTGTAATGTAATGTTTTAAGCGAATATTTATAGTCGGTAGTAATGCTATAAATATATTTTCAAAATATTTTCTCCTTAATGAGTGATGTTCTTTTATGATTAGGCTGGCATTAGTGAAATCAAAGTTATGTCCCATGTTTTGATATAAGACAAGAGAGAATTTCTAAATGCAAGTCTCTTGTGTTCATAGATCTGGGTTTTTAGATCATATGATGCCACACCCATGTAAATAAGTTTTTTGCACTATCTGATAATTTCTGACATTTGAAATTTGAATTTTTCTGGTGTTTGATTTATTTTCTTCCTGATTATATAAGAAGTTTGAATGTTTTCTCAATATATTTCTCTTCTTCATTTAAGTGTACAGAGTTACATATTCTAAAGGCTCTAAGGTAAAAACCTATGATTAGTCCAGATTTTATTCTCTGGTTATGGTGGGAATAGAAATTGATTAGGTCGTTTTTGTTTGTGGGTTTTCAGTAAACGTTAAAATCTAATTTATCTTTGTTGCATATTAATAAGATGTCAAGGAAAGGTAGGGAGTTGTTTGTTTCCAAGTTTGTGTGTGAATTTGATGTTGGGTTATTGAGTTTTGTTATATCTAATAGGTTTGTATCTTGGGGATAAAATAAGAGGATGTCATCTATGTATCTCAGGTAAATAGAGCTGTTAGGTATGACAGGTTTAAATGGGGTGGATTCTAAGAATTTGAGAATACCACTGATCGGTAACCCCATGGGTAAACCAAATTTTTGTTTGTAGAAAATGTTATTGAAAGAAAGAGAAAGGGGTTAGTAATTAATTAGCATATCTTTATAATTTCACTGACAATATGAGGATGTTTCATCTTTAGACATTCCTCTTACACACACACAGACATATATGGCGAGAAAGTAATGGATGCAGATGAAAGAAAAACATCTCCATCCGTGGCTAGGTCTAAGGAGACAATGAGCAAAAGAATGAATGAAAGCTAAAAAGGAATGGGAAAGTGTAAAATTAAAGGTAGAGCAAAAGAAAAAATTATTTGCACATTCCTTATTTAGATTCCATTTTAACATACCAAACTGATTCATGTTTTTATAATATTTAGGCAAAGAAAAAAATGAACAGGCAATGCTGATTGGAAGAAATAAGGAAAGAAGAATATACATGGCTGGATCATCTTGGTTGTCAACAGCCATGGAATTTCCATGGATCCAGATAGTTGGTAATTAACATCAACATTTATTTTAACCTCTTATTTAGTCAAAGAAAATCTGAGCATTGTTCATTTTACCACTATAAATAATTTTTAATACCAAATAGCTTTCCAGTTTCCTTCCATTTCTTTTCTTGCCTCATATTACGAGCCTTCCTCTGGATTAGAAAAGTCATGCCTCAGAAATAACATGAATTAAAAAAATGAAAACTGGTGTCCAAAATACAAAACAAAACAATTTATTTCAAATCTTTTGGAACCAATTAACTACTGATTGATGGGATGTATAACAAAATGGCAGCAATTTAAGTGGTATCTGTCTACATCTCTGAGATGAGGTATTTTAGGTACCTCCACGAGATCACAAAAAAAAAAAAAAAAAAAAAAAAAAAAAAAAAAGAGCATAACATGATGAAAAAGACGCCAAACTTGATTAAAACAATATTTTATCGTCTAAATGTTTGTTGTTATTATTAAGAGGAAAGATCAAAGTATTTTGGGGGTATTTTTTTTACATTTTTTAATTGTTCCTAGCATGTCCAAAATTTTCATTAAAAATCTTGTTTTTTTTTTTTGAGTCAACAAAATTGACAGATGGCAACCATTTTTTATAAATTTTATAAAAAAAAAAAAAAAAAATGAAAATCTCACTTTGAAATTCTTTTAGATATCAATTATTTTTTCAAAACTTATTTTAAGAAAATCAGAAATTATAATGTTTATTTAAAATATTTTGAACCAAGCTTAGCTTAGCTTCTGTGCTGAAAAGATGTAATTTGAAAATAAAACAAAGCAGGTCATAAACTTTCGCGTCACTTGACAGGTGATGACATATTGACAGATTCCATGAGGAGAATTTGTTCTACGGAAGAAGAAAAGTTAAATTATGTACATTTAAGTGAACAAATTATTTACCTCGTTATTTTTTGAGGAAAACTTTCAGCACTAATTTTTTTTTTTTTTTTAGTTTGCTTTCACCTTTACGTTTACGATGCTTTATGGAAAGTATATTATAAAGAAATTAAAATAAGACTGTTAAGAGCGACATTAAATTTCATAAGAAAGGTATCTAATTAATTTATAGGTACCTTTCTTATGAAATTTTATCAGAAGTGTACATAAAATACTATAATTTTATGTACATTTATTACATTTTACTGTTATTTGTATTTCCATTCATTTTATTATTAATTTTGATATTTCATTTATGAAAAAATGCCATAACTGAGATTAATATAAAAAATAAGATCATATAAATTTCATAAGATGATACTGATACTTGTAGGTAGCCTTCTCAGTTGAAATTGAAAAAACAAATTAACTTCTCCACACGTGTTTCACAAAAGTTGTTTGTTTGTTTAATGGCCTATCTACCTCAAAGGGTCATATAAGGCCAGCACCGTATTCTTTGAATCAGTTTTTGTGATCATTTTAGGCCAGGGAAGTATAATTAGGAATGTTTTATCTGGGTAGCATTCAGTTGGAAGTTTTTTTCTTTTGATAAGTTGAGAGTTGTGTTATTTTGCTTAGTTGATATATAAGTGACATGATTTTTTTTTCCTTTTTTAAACTTTCTGGTAGAGGCCGATTTTCTTGAAGTACGAAAAAATGATTTGGGAGCTGTTTTTTTTTTTCAAATAAATCTTTAATGTTTTTTCCTCTGTAGAGATTATTTCTTGTTGCTAGGAAATCAATGCAGTCCGTTAGAACGTGTTTAATTTATTTCCATATCTTCCAATTCTTTGGGTTGGGTTGTTGATTTGTTAGATTTTATGTTTGACTTATCTCTATTACTAGAGGTTGATCAGGACCGTGGTTTGGTTTTTAAGGGGTTGATTTTTGTTGGAGAATTTTTCCCATTTGTTGTTTTTATTTGTTTAGAGGATGTTTTTTGGTATCTTTGTTTTTGTATTTGTTGTTATTACTTGATTTTATATTTAGGCTTTTGTGGGGGATTGAAGAACTCGCTTTATTGTGGGAGCTTTGTTCTTCAAAGTCTTCTGTTTTTAATATGTTATAGCTGTTGTGGAGGGGAATTTGTTGGTTTATTTGTATACTTTGATTGATTTGGTCTGGTTCTGATTTGCTTAGGGATTTGTTTCTGGTTTTAGTCGCTTATCTGGGTTTTAGTAGATGCTGTTATTTGATTTTTGTTAGTTTCTTTTTGAGTTGTTTTTAATGTTTCGATGAGATTTTTAAGTTCAAAGACTAGTTTGTTGAGTAGGTCTTGATTGTTAGCTTGGTTTGGTTTTTGAATGATTTCTGCATAAATGTTTGTTTTTTGATAGGTATCTATTTTCCTCGCTTCTGGGAAGGATACATTTTTCCTGTATCTCACTTCCGCGACTTCTTTTCCCTTTTTAAAAATTTTATATGTTCTAGAGTAAGCTGGATGATTTTTATAGCAATTCAGACACTTTGTTTCATTTGGGCATTCATCTTCAGTATAATTGGGTTCCTTTACACCACATTTTCCACATATTCTGTACCCTCTACAAGTTTCCCTGTGGTGCCCAAATTTATATGGGTGTATGTAATGGTCAACTTTTTGGATTAAATGTTAGGATATAAGTATTTGTGGGCATGATTTGACCATTCTTTTTTATGTTGATCTGGACGTGATCTATTACTCCTTGTTTTCTCAGAGCAATTTTAATTTCTTCAATTGTGGCTAAGGTTAGCTCATGTCTTCTTATGATGCCTTTTGATGTGTTTAGTTTTTCATGAAAAAAGACCTTACATTGGTAGGTGTGGAATTTTTTCATTCCTAAGAGATTTTGAGCATCTCTGTAATTATCTATTTCGACTAGAAGATTTCCGTTTTTCATTTTTTTGACTGTTTTAGGGTTACTGTTTTGGGACAGAATTTTTTCGATTAGAAATGGAGATAGTTCACTGATCTTTTTTCCTTTTTTTCCTTCTAAGGCTTCAATAACTATGAATCTTGGGGAGTTTTTTTCCTTTCTATATATTCAGAAAAATCGTTTTCCTCTGATTTGGATTCCCACTCAACATCCGAGTTAGAAACATCAGAATGTGTTCTTTTGGTTTTTCCATTGTTCTTTATCTGGTTTCTGGGTTTTTTATTGGTGTATTCAGTTTCCATATAAATATGTTTGATTTTTTTCATCTTTCTTGCTCCCCACCCTCCTTGGAGCCCAAATATGGGAGATGTTGGGGGGGGGGGACCCATTCGGCCTTTCATCTCAAGGATACAAAAAACGTATACTCATTTAGTTTCCACCGTCATTTTCTGATTTTTCCTTCAGTTTTGTCTTCTCATTTTTATAGAAACATCGGGTAAGGAACAGTCACGTGGTTTTGTCTCAATAATTGATTGACCCTTGCCACCACCTTCCAACACTTACTTGGTTCGCCTGTGTTTATGGTAAGAGTAAAAAAGATGTAGTATCTTTGGATCTTATTCTTGGATGATGTGGTCAACATTTGCAAGTGTAAGTGTTAGGGCTTGACATGACTAGCCGATTGATCGGATCAGGCCTTTCCAACTGCCCATCTAGCCCAGGTAAGGGCCAAAGTGGTGTGTTGCAGGATCGCGACCTCTTTATGCCTAGATCATGGTCTGCTCAACCACCAGAATCCCATCCCCAGGCATCATGGGTCGCCACCCACGTCTAACAGGTGGCCCCATTGAGGGACTTTTACCCTATTCTGATGCCCCACCAACAAAGTAAAGGCCTTAACAGCGGAGAACAATGCTTAACTCAAATAAAGCAATTTAATTGTATTCTGGTTGGTCTTCTGTACTTTATAATTACAGCCCAATTATAAACAAAATTACATTTCTTAATTACTGCGAATCTTCTGATTAGTCAAAATGATACAATTTACAACGCACTAAAAAAAAGATCTAGTTCATAAGGACACTTAGTAAACCCGATGGAGCTTTTAACTAATTTTATAATATTTTAACAACTTAAATGTGAAAATCTATTATAATTAAAGAAATAACAAATAATTGTATTAAAAATTCATTTCTCATTAAAATTTTTTTTGCTTTTAGAAAATATTGTCCATATTCATAAAAGCATTAAAAATTAAATAATATTTTTGTTTTATTGAGTTTTGTATGTTACAATTCAGGGCTGATTTTCAGGTGGTGGTGGTGGGGGGTATGGCTAATAAAAAAAAAAAAAAAAAAAAAAAAAAAAAAACAGGATTTGCATTCCTCAAAACCTTGTGCTTTTAACTATTGTAATCACTAAACCTGACGCGATCAAATTTCTAGCGTTTTCATAAAATTAGTTGGGGGAAGGGGAATAAATATTAAAACAAATATTTCTGCCATGACTTTAATAAAAAAAAAAAAACAAAAAAAAAAAACACATTTATAATCATTTCGATCATTTGTGAATAGTTTCTGAAAGTTTCATTAACATCCGACTATTATTTTTATTTTGCAAGATTTTCCAAATTAATGCGTGTCATACAAAAAAAAAAACATGCTAAAAATTGTATGTTATTTTACTAGTTCTGGTGATACAAAGAGAAACAAGGTTTTTTTTTAATCAAAATTTAGACAATAAAATTTTGTTTTCGTCAAGTTTGCCACCTTTTTCGTCATGCTATGCTCTTTTTTTTAGCGATCCCATGGAGATACCTAGGTATTATGAATAAAGTGGTTTAACACTTCGCAGACACCTCTTCCAAATAAGACCACCCCACCCCAGTAGAGGAGAACATGACTAAGGACTTTGTGTACACCATCCCGTGCAGCTGTGGTAAGAAATACAAAGGAGGATCAAGCTGCCTTCCTTAAGGTAAGACTGCAAGAACATTGTAAAGTGGTAACACAAGGGGAAATAGAAAAATCTGGCGTAGCTGACCACATATGGAAGGGAGATCATCGCCCCATGTGAGATAAGGTTGAAATAATAGACAGAATGCATCACTGGAAAATATGAAAATTTAAGGAATCAACACATACCAGGCCACAGCAGTGGTGAACCAAAACGTAGAGACTTGAGATAAAGGGAAATAACTGAGACATCCAGAAGAAGCATGGCACGTGGAACTAGAACAATCTACCCCGGTGGACGAAATAAAGGGTTCGATTCGAAATTCCAATCACCTGAGCGTACAACGGCCGAAACGTTGTGAATATGGCAATGAAGATGTGGATAACAGCCCGAATAATGTAAATAATACAAGTAAATTAAGTGCAAAAGGTAAAAAAAAAATTAATAATCCCCAAGAACATTTTGTTTTGTGAATCAATTGTCGTAGACACCGAAAGCTCAGAATCTCTGTGGAAACGCGGCAAAACCAAAGCGATACGAGCCAATAATTATTCCCATCATGAAGAAAAGAAAATGAACGCATAGTCGTAGCCAGACAGTTTTAGCTGTTAGCGAGTGAGTTCGATTCTCACAGGGTGTCACATATGACCATGTGCCAGGACTAAGCCAAGAACTACATGAATAAATAAATAAATACATGTGGATTGTGGAGGGAAATTTACGCTATTTTAAAATTTGCTGCTGGGGAGGGGGAAGGTAATGCATGTCGACTAACATATGTCAACCACTTCTGACTAATATTTACTTTCATCTTAATTTTTAAAGGCACTGTGTAGATTTTACACAATCTGGGTGAAGTTGAAATAAAACTAAAAAAAAAAGCAACCAAAAGTTAAATAAATACTAATTACTACTTAACTTTAAAATTAAAAGTAATAATGGTTGTCAATATAACAAAAAACAACAATCTGCAGGTTGGTTTAAAAAGAGAAAAGCTAAAAAACTAAAGCATGAGAAATTGACTGATAATGGATGGGGCGTTTTTAGATTTAAAATAAAGGCAACTAAAATTGTGTACGTTTTCAAATATAAGAAAAATAAAATACTTATTTTCAATATAAAATGAACACTGAAAAGTAATATATCAAATGTTAAATAGCTCTGGAAAATGTACAAAAACCAACTCTTGACAAAAATAGTTGCTTTAAAAATGACCTTAAATGAATGTCATAACAGTAACACACTTGAACTGAAGTATTTTGGTTTTAAGTAGCAAGAAGAGAAATTTGCTTTATTGAATAAAATTGTTTATTTTTTGAAAAAAAAAAAAAAAAAAAGCTTTTATTTTTAATTTTTTGTTAGTTAATGAGTTTTTTTTTCTTTTGTGCAGACTGAATACATTGAGAAAAAAGTTTAAAAAGGTAGCGTGTTATTAATAAACAATCTCTGAATATTAGAGATATGCCTGTAAACTTTAGAGTCTCTAAAGATAACAAAAAAGACCAAACAAAACAAAAGGAATCATTTTTTTTCCCCAATTTAGTTGTGATTAAAAGTATTTTGATTTTTGTTTTATTTTATTTATATTATTATTGAGAAATCTTTTTTTTTAAATGACTGAATAAAAAAATCATTCTTTTTAACTGAAAAAAGAATGCTTTTATGCTCTTGAAGAATATAATAATAATAACTAAAACATTAGAATTAAATAAAATTTGAAACTTTTGAAGTAATCAGCGATACTTTTTTAAATCAATAATAGAAAAAAAAGAAACGAAATTTAAAAAGTTAATGAAAAAAAAATAGTCGATTTCTCTAAGTCATTTGAGGTTACAGTCGAGCCGAGATAGGATTCTAATTCAAAGCGACCATAAAGAAATAAACAAACATAAAACATTTATTTCCGAGGGGAAGAAACATTGCTTAAAAGTTAAATACATTTAAAAATACATATGTATTTCTTACTTGTGAGTCCATAAGAAGCCGTGACTCCGTTATTTGGGATTTGTCTACAGAGGTTACTGGGCGATGTATCCTTGATCGGTGGATGAATGGCAATTGCCGAGGATAAAACAGGCAAATCAGAGATTATCGGCCTGGAAACATGAGAAACGACTTGTTTTGTAAAAGTCCCACTTAGTTTGGGAAGCAAATTGATCATCTTGCCGACTTTCTTTCTATGACCTCCACGAAATGTTCTTCGAGGTGCGGAAGTGAGAAAAGATTAACCGGTAGTGACGTCATATGCCTTTTCTTTTTTTCTTTTTTTTTTTTTTTACACCTGTTCGGAAACGTCACATTCCACTATTTAGAGAATAACAGAATAACGAAATAGAATATATAATCATTCTGCCCATTCTATTAAACGACACGATTTAATATTAAAGGGAGACAATCTTTTATTATTATTAAAGAAAAAGAAAAGCAAAAATTAATTTATTTTTTCTTTATTTTTTATTTCTGAATTATTTGGGGCTAGTTTATCTTTCATCTCATTTTTGTTTACCGTTAAAGAAGCAATATTGATAAGAAAATTAAAAAAAAAAAACAAACACAGATATCAATGATGATGTACAGTAAAATACTTGACATTTGTAAAAATATAATTCTTTATGTCAGGGATCGATTTTTGTCTCAATATTATGAACAGAACCCCACTTCTAAAATGATTAAAAAAAAATGTCCAAACTTACTATTTTCCACTTTAGACTTTCTGTCTATATTTCTGAGATGAGGTATTTGTCATACCTGACGTACCTATTCTATTATTAATAGACTCTCCCACACATAATAAGTAGTAGTAGTAGTAGCAGTGGGGCTCAGTGGTGTTGAGCGAGTCAGTCAATATCGGACATTGAAGTACCAATCATCACAACTAGATTGCTGCGTCATTAACTCTTATTTCAAGTTCCTAACGTTTTGTACGTTGAACCTAATTTACAACGACTTATTGAAATACAAGCCTCCACTGTGAAAACTACTCTACAACAGTATTGTAATTATTTACACTATTGTTCGGACTGTTACCCTCATCTTTGTTGCCATATTCACATTTCAACCTTGTACACGTGATTAGAATTTCAAATTGAACCCTTTATTTCATCCACCAGGGTAGATTGTTCTAGTTCCATGTGCCATGCCTCTTCCAGATAACTCAGTTATCTCTCTTTAACTGAATTCTCCAAGGTTTTGTTCACCACTGCAGCAGCCTACTCTCTGGGTCAAGTCACTGGATCCAACAAATATTTTTTTATCCACGGGGTCATGTGTCCTTGAGAACATCAGTGTATGAATTTTTGAGACTTATAAACTTAATGTCTCAGAAAACATTTCATATTGCAATTTTTGTTGTTATTATTGCTTTTCTCTAGCACTCCATATTACTGGTTCACATATTGTATTCATATCTATGCTTGGCTGGTTTAGGAGATTTTTTGTAGCTTTTGTATGCTGATTAATTAAGTTTTCATATTTTCCAGAGATGATCTCCCCTTTTCCTCCAGATGTTGTCAGCTACACCTGATTTTTCTATTTCCTCTTGTGAAACTAGAACAATCTGCCCTGGTGGACGAAAAAAGGGTTCTCCTGAAGAAGGCCGGAGTATACAATGACCAAAACATCATAAATATGACTACGAAAATGAGGACAACAATGAACAATGTAAATAGTGTAAATATTTTTCACTTGTTTATAATTTGGTACAGTTTTCAGAAAATCTAATATAGCAGATTATTTTAAGTTTTTTAGAATTCAATAAATTTTGGCTTCATTCAACTAATTAGTGAAATAGCACATGACAACAATGCATAAACATTTTATAACTTACAACTGAATATTGACAAGGTACATATAAATTCTTTCTATACAAACATGAATTTAAAAAAAAAGAGAAAAATCTTAGACTAAAATATTACTTATATGTGGCAATTTTTAAAATTTGAATTAATAATAAATAATACAGATGAAATATTTATTAAAATATGCTTTTAAAAATTATGTAAATTAAATATTACTGTTTATGCTGTAAATGAAATTTGGTAGTAATATATAGAAACAGCTGAAAGTAAATCCTTATGGGCTGTTTTATTCTATTGATCCAATGTGGGGAGACATATAAAAGATTGTTTTCACAGTGTATGAAATAGGTTGTGAAAGGATTTAATGATTAAAGACAGTTGGTACATATTAAAAGGTTGATGGCTGAGTTGGCAATTAAGAGAAGAGGAGAACATAGGAAATACATTTTTTTTTTCTTTTTTTGTAATAGCTTTCTCCAGATTTCAATTAATAGATGCAATCTTAGTAAAATATCTAAATCCTGTGTATTAACTTGTTAAAAAACAAAATAGGAAAACATTTGGGGAGAGAGGGGAAATAGTTTTTGTAGATAACATTCATTTCAATGACCTTCCTCAAGGTGCAACATTTGTCAAAATTGGAAGCAGTATTAATAGGAAAATTAAAAATATACTAGTTTAATAGTAATAAAAAAAACTGTTGAAATAAGAAATAAAAATAATAAAATGATTGAAAAACTTGTCCAAAAAAATGAATAAATGCCAGTTTCAAACTTAAACTAAGTGTTGGCTCAATAGCCATTGTGATTGCTTTGATTTACCTTTCTAAAGAATTTAAGCAACTGTTATAATCATTTTAAGATTTAATTTTAAAATATTCAAAGTTTGAAAACTACATTGAAAATTGAAAATACTGACTTCACCATATCTGGAGATGGCCAGCAGTCATTTCACTTGTCTGCACTTGGATTTATCAGAAAATTCTTTTATGTTAGAAATTTTAAAATATTCAAAGTTTGAAAACTACATTGAAAATTGAAAATACTGACTTCACCATATCTGGAGATGGCCAGCAGTCATTTCACTTGTCTGCACTTGGATTTATCAGAAAAATCTTTTATGTTAGAAATTTTTATTAACCTTCTGAACCCTGCATTCCTGAACAATTTCAATCCTTCTGCTTGAGCTCCTGAATCAAAATTTGCATATAATTGGTATGTAATGTTTCACTGTAGATATAAAAATAGTTACCACTGTTCAACCGGTGGCTGGGCATTAAGTCATTTTTCTCTACTACTGTTCAACCGGTGACTGGGCACTGTCATTTTTCTCTATCACCGGTAAAGTGGTGGTCATGGCTCAAGGGGTTAAACTAAACCAATTTGCAAATTATATTTCAAAGGGTTAAAAAATATATAGAAATAAGTTTTAAATAATATTCTTTAAAAAAAATAACCAATTTAAATGTCTTCAAGCTCATCAAAGTCTAAGTCAACAGATCCTGAAATGAAAAGCTCAAATAAAAAAAACGATCAACTACTGATTTTTTTTATTAATTTATTTCTTTTCACACTTAATTTGCCAAGTCAAATATACTTCTTAGTGGGTCGAGTTGCGTCCCCTTTATTAACAAATGGACTTAATTTATAATTCGAAGGATTGGCAGGATGGTGTCTCGATTAAGGGACGAACCTTGCAAAACTGAGTGGCTCTTGCAGCGTGTCTTACTGGCAATGTGTGAGTTAATGCTTTTTCCATCATTGAGGCTGGCAGAGGATACCAAAAAAAAAACATTTTGTTTGTAGATACTTTGTTCAAACTTTGTTGAAAATATTTTTCTTTTGGAAATGAGTTGCTAGGTCATTTCAGCCTAATTCAGTTGAAAAATAATAGAAATCTACACAATGCATTGGATAATAAATAAATTAGAGAAAAACAATAAAAATCTTGAGATAGCTTGTCAAGTTGGGGACATAATCAGCAGAAATAAAACAATCTACCACCGTAAGGGTCCATTTCAAAATTGCATAAAAATAGGTACCTCCTCAAAATTACTAAAAATCAGCATACCATGATGATTTCATTACATAATTCCAGTAAAATTTTTGGGATATATATATATATATATATATATATATATATATATATATGGTAGTTTGTATCACATCATGGTGTGATATTTATCATTTTAGGATTTCACTATCATTTTGGAACTTACCTACTTTAGATAATGAGGTTTTACTGTATTCAGACCAATTGGACTGTTGTGGTGTCCTCCCTCTAAAGAGTCTATGTTGGACTCTTCCACCTACTATAAGATTAGTAGGAGAGAAGGCCTTGGAGGAACACTAAGATGTTGTAATCAAGTAAATGGTTAAAGAAATAACAAAACAAGTGTTACAGAGATATCACATATTAAACAGTGAGTACAACAGAAGAGTATTACACTACTAGTGAGTGTGTGTCGGTTGACCAACGTTCAATCTATTCAACTGTTCCCCCAAGGCCTTCTCTCCTACTAATCTTATAGTAGGCGGAAGAGTCCAACAGAGACTCTTTAGAGGGCAGACACCACAACATGGACATATGATCAAGTGATAACGCTATTAATCCAAAATCAAAAATGACAATAATTAAATCTGTATTTAAAAAAGAAAAAGTTCCCAAGAAAGTTTTTTAAAAAATCTTAAAAACTCAGTAATGGTCCCTGACACTAGTTTTTCTAATTATTGTCTTCAAAAAGGTACAAGTTACTTACTAAAAATTTGGCAATTTTTAACTTTGTTTTACAAAAAACAGTGTGTCAAAAGGATGGTTATTCCTTTGACACTGCTATTATTACCTACACATTTGACTCCCTCGGCAACATTTATTTATAAGATTATAAACATGTGGGAACCAAAGACAGTGCGATATTTGTGAGTTATAACTCTGAGTAAATAATCATAAACCCATTAAATTTATATATCCAAATATACTCATAAAAAAGAGAAACAGCAAGTTGTGGAAAACAAGTATTATTTATTATCTGGGTGCTATGTGGTGTCAGAGAAATGAGAAACAGTAATATTGAGTAAAACTGTTATGATAATAAATTTTCATTTTAAAAAGTGTGTAGTGGAGTTGACATTTATTTATACCAGACTCCAAATAAATTAACTTCTGCTAACAAACATATAACCTTATCAAAATTGAAGTAAAGCAAATGGCTGAAATTAAATTCAAACAATCAAGAAGAATATGCATGAATAAAAAGAAAGAGAAAACAAAAGTTGTAGTTTCAAATAAAGTAATAATAATTATTTTAAGAAATAATACAAAGTTTTAAGTTTGTCTTTGAAGATGGTGTGAAATTAGAGTAGAAAAGAATTTACAGTCGACCAAGTAGAAAGGCAGTCATAGGAAAAGTTAAGAATGCTGTGAGCAGTAACAGCCTTAGGGTTGCTGACACCCCAGTCAAGCTGTACCTTGACACCCTTACAAGTATAATTTATTAAAATTTTCACAAGGAAAAAACTGAAAATGTGGAATAATTATTTTATTATAATATACAACTTAATACAAACTAAAGAAAACATTTATTATTCAACTTAAATAATTTTTTCTTGCCTTTAGATTTGCAAATCTTTTCATTGCATATTCTACACCTATCTTCTTTACAAGATGATTTTCTATTGACAAAATAGCCAAAGAATTTAATCTGTCTTGAGTTATGGACAACTTCAAGTATGTTTTTATAAGCTTTAGTTTTGGAGGATTCCAAACACATGACATGGTGGCATGGTGGTGCCCTCAGCTTTGATGGCACCCCAGGTGATTACCCATGTTGCCAATTTGAGCCAGCCCTGACTGTGAGTGTATGTGTGTATGTATGTGTAGATTGCAAAGCTGAACACTTGACTCTCACTCTGACTAGATGGCCTGTATGTTCAGTTTATGTATATAAAAATAACAACACAGCTTGGGCTCTTGAACCTTGGAAACTAATCTGGAAGAAAAACCAAAATCACAGAGAATTTATGTCAAAATCATGGAGAGAGGAATATATTATATATATGTGTGTATATGAGGGGTTGGTTGCAAAGATGAACAGATGACATCCCCTGACTGGATTGATTATGTCACATATTTGGTTAGAAAGTATATATATATATATATATATATATATATATATATATATATATATATATATATATATATATATATATATATATATATGTGTGTGTGTGTGTGTGTGTGTGTGTGTGCAATTGTAAAGAGATGAACAAGTTTTGAGCTTGATAGACATCATACCTTATATAAGGGGTTATTAGGATCAAATAATCTTCTTTTTTTTTAGAGTCAAGATAAAATATCCTGATTGGTCAATAAATCTAAGAAAGGCGTTCCCTTTCAAACTATATCAAATTATTTGGATGTCGTTAACGGAATCCCTTTGATGTACAAATTAAAAGGTCTTAGTTTGAAATAAGTTTTTTTGTTGACTCTAACATAATTGTTTATTAGATCTGAAATTATGCTTAGCAGTATTTGATAGACCCATTTCCAGTTACTACAAATGTATGTGTATCTAATGAAACAAAATGATTGCTTTTTATATTCTAGAAGAAAAAATACTTTGGTTCAGTGGAAGAGAAAAATTACATTACAAGGACAAATTAATTGTGGAGAATTTAATTTATATAATATTTCCTCTAGTCCAACAGCAGAATGAGAACAAGTTACTATCATGGATTGAATAAAGGAATCTGTTCAAAATTCCTGGAAGGTTACCAACTAGAACAGACAACTGAAGAAAATTGTTGTCATCATCAAATCTGTTCTGAATTGAAAGCATACTGGAAATCAGTGTGATTGCTCATCTTCAGTATATGTTGTAGGGAACAAACTGATAACCCGCAGTATACAGTGAACTGATAACCTACAGTATACAATGAACTGATACACCCCTATTACACGGACCATTCCAGTAGGAATATGAACAAACTGATAACCCGCAGTATACAGTGAACTGATAACCCACAGTATACAATGAACTGATACACCCCTATTACACGGACCATTCCAGTAGGAATATGAACAAACTGATAACCCGCAGTATACAGTGAACTGATAACCCACAGTATACAATGAACTGATACACCCCTATTAAACGGACCATTCCAGTAGGAATATAAGCACCTATGGTGTTGCCCTCAAGGGGATTTTGCTTTTCCACTTCAGACAAACTTATAAATATCTACTTGTATTGTTTTTGTTTAAAATAAACCTTTATACTTTGTAAGTTGTGTTATTTCTATTTCTATTTATTGCATTATTTTTATGTCTAGTTATTATTTCAATAACCACTTTGGATAACATTACAAAAGTAAGGTTGCTTCACCAGAATGAAGTCAGATGGTTTATAAAACAAAAAAAAAAAAGAATGAATAAAAATTGATGTGCAAAAATTTGCAAGAATAAGGGCTCCAATTCAATATAAAAAAAAAATCCAATATAAAACCAGATGGCTTTAAATATTCTGTGGTAAAGATTTACAAAAATGCAGATCAACTTTGATTTTGTCAAAAATCTGCCAAATTTAAGACAAAGGATTTGACCACAATCAAATGAAAATGATGTGATTTAGGATGAGAAAAGAAAGGAAATTGATCACACTTAAATCAGAAATGCTTCAACCACTCAGGTGAAAATGTCATTTGGAAGAAAGGAAATAAACCACATGCAGATGTAAAAAGATTTGACCACCTGGGCAAAAAGGCTATCATTTAGGATGAAAAGGACTACTACTATTGTTGCTTTTGAAGAGAAAAAAAGAAAGGGAAAGAAGAAGAAGAATTTTCTAATATCAAGATATTTATCTAATATATAAACATCTTTTCTAAACATGAGATTTTCTCATTCAAATATATTTTCTAAAGTTGTGAGAATTCATCTCATATTTGAGAACACCTGTTTAAAAAATCATAATATTTTGTCTAAAGGATCCAAAGAACCAGCAGCACCTAAAGTAGGTCTTCCTTTCTCCACCCTTCAACATTCAAATTTGTTTTGTTGCTATGACATTTATTTACATGAACTGTTTTTCTAAAAGAAAGTAACTAAAATTCCTTTATTATTAAGGAAAAAAAATTGTTTTACATGAACGGTTGTTTTCTAAGAGAAAACAGATTTGCCTTGATAGTTTCAAGTGCACAAGGGAAATTTTGTATAAGGTGTATATTATATTTTGTACAATTTGTATATTGTAAAATATTTTTTTGTTATTTCAACACCCACAAAGCTAACCTGTGGTTTATATTGCAACTAGGCTGAGACGAAACTTAAAGGCTTAATTACAGTTCAAGTATATCCCCCAGTTTTGAATTCAGTGTTGTCCTTCTCTTATACGAGTTGGCAAATATGGCTAAAGGATTCAGTTTACCTTACTATTTAACCCACAATAACACACAGAAATCATAGAAGTCTCAACAAGAAAAACACGTTTTCTTTAACAGATTATTCTGAATTTGCCCTATCAGTCAGGCACCGTGGCCAAAATTGTAGAGGCACACTTGGCTCAAGATGTGGTTTCTCTGAAGATAAAAAAAAAGATGCAAGTTTTATTCCTGTTGGCAGATGAATTTTCCTTTAGCAGGACTTCTCAATTTTGACAAAATTTAAAAGGGATAACAACTCGAAGTGTGTCAACTAAAAAAAAATAGCATTTAAACGTGGAATTATAAATTTCCATTAGAATTATTAGAAAAAAAATTATTAGAAAATTAAAATAATTTACTGGTAAACTACTTTTTAAAAAAATTAAAATTATCGATGTTCATGAACATCAAATTTTCGCTTTATCTTTTAAAAAATCTACTTGAACAGGCAAACTAAAAAAAAAAATTACTTCCGTTGACAAATGTCGAGTCTAAGGGAGATAACTCAATATTTTAAATCTAATTGTTTCTATTTTATTAATTCCTATCGAGTATCTTGAAACCGTTATCCAATGGTTGTTTTGCCGTTTGCTTTGTTAAAAAAATGAAAACATCTAAGTTAGTTTTCATTATTACTTCTTAAGAGAAAATGTTATTTATCTTCAAGAATAGATGTTTGGCATCTCACTCACACACACACACACACACACACACACACACACACACACACACACACACATTTTTCTTAAAAGAAATACTCCTTTCCCAAGCTAACAGAGATGATTATATAAAAAAAAATTAAATTTAAAGAAAATGATTAACTCAAGAACGTATATATGTCAGTGGCAAAGACTGACTTGGATCCATGGCATATAGTCACGAATTTTTGTCATATACGGCCAACCGTAATATATCCTGTTACTTAGTGTTTGTCAAAAACTCTACAAGCTACTTCAATGGCTGCATAAGAAAATGAGACCCCTGCCAAAAAAAGTCGTTTTTCACTGTTTTTTTAAGAAAAAAAAAAAAAAATTTGGGTTTAATCTTGCTCGCAATTCATCAAATTAACAGTTTCTGTTTTAACGAGATGCAGACATTTTTATTTAAATTTAAAAAATTTTGAAAAATAAGTTTCTTATCGCTTGATTACAGGTGTTGAGGGATGACTGGAAAAGTGAAAATTCATAATTTTGATGTCAGTCATCAATCAATCAATATATATGCATATATATATATATATATATATATATATATATATATATATATGCCCACTCATTAGAAGGTTTCAGCAATTGACTTCAGATTTTCTCATTATATGTGTGTGTGTGTGTGTGTGTGTGTGTGTGTGTGTGTGTGTGTGTGTGTGTGTGTGTGTTTGGTTCGGAAATGATACAGCTATTAATATTAAGAAAAAAAATTAGGTAAATACTTACACCAATGGTAACTTAGTCTCTTTCAGTTCTTCTTCTGAGATCTCACACACTTAACTTTCTTTGATAATAAATGTTTTATTCACTCCACAGGAGTAAACTGTCCATGCTAAGGGAGATAATTAGTATCAGTTAGTTGTTCTCTTATATTGAAATAACCAAACTCCAACATTTAAGCTGCTGTTTATGCACAAGCTCATTTCTTTTGAGATAATTAGATGCAATAATTCTAGAGTTTTGATCTTAATGTCTGTTCATTGTTGGGTAGATAATCCTTATATGGTGCTAAAATCCATACCAAGCCAACTCAGGAGGTTTTCAGAGCCTAGCATGTGCACTGATTCTTTCAATTGCTTTATTCTCTAGTGTTGCTCTCTAGTATTCTGCCTTCATTTCATAGAAGTGAGTAACCCACTTCTCTATATGTGATCAGCCATACCTAATTTCATAGTTTCTCCATTGACTATGACTACTCAAAGTTCTTCCAACCTTACATTTAGAAGTGAGAAAGTCCTTGCGACAACAACAGAGAATGATATACATGCTGTTCTTGTTCATGTTTTCATCTGAGATAAATCTTGGCTTTTGTCAGGTATTTCATAAAAGCGGATATTTAAATAAATTAATATCCTGTATATACCGCTATCTAGGACTGTTGCCTATAACATCGAGCTAAGAAAAATATAAATTCTTGTCGTTGATGTCAACACGTGCCTCAAAGTTTTATTTTTAATGTTATTGTTGTACGTTTTATTCATTTAATTTTCAGTATAAACAAAGAGAAAAGGAATTCTCTATCAGCTACTAAAGCATATAACAACGGGGTAATTACTTTAACATACCCAACGTTCAACCCTCGTTACAGATATTTCAGAAGGCTTTCAAGAATCCGAGGTTCATACAACATCAGAAAAATATTTGAAAAATAAATTCATTGGAGATATCTGACCAAAAACTTTGTTACTATAACAACCAAGATGTGGATAGTCAGTGTATCATAAGTTTGGCTTAAACTTATATAAGGACACTTTAATGAGATCTCAAACTGATTAAATTAACGAACTGACCATCGAAACGAAATTGGTAATTATTGTTACATGTGAATTGATAATTTAAATTAATATTTAAGTAAAGTTCAGAAAAAAATAATCGTCATTATTCTACGAGTCAATTTATCAGTTTAGTTCCTAAGTTACCTTTATCTGCAATAATTTTCTACCATAGAATTGTATTTAAGAAAGAAAAATCTCTTTCAGATTAATTATACACGTGAGTAAGGCCGAAAAACATACCCAAAAGTTGCTGATAAAACAAGAAGTATGACAATACTAGTCCGAATAACAATTAAATTTATAAAAATTATTCTGAGGAAGGCAGAAGAACACATCGGACAGTTCAAACAACCTGTGGAATAATTTTGCTGTAATCTTTGTTTAATTTTTAACACATCATCTTTCTCTCGTGCGATCATTTTGAATATCGTCTCACTAAATTTTACCAATTATTGCCCAACCTAAAGCAATCTAAGGGGAATAAACGCTTTAATTTATTGACAAAATTTAAAAAATATTGTTTATTTATTCAAATGCATAATTTTTTAAGCGCATTATCACTAAATTTATTATAACATTTCCAACCATAACCGCTGGGAATTTTTTAGCATTGGGTTCAATCAAGAGTTTCATCACACTTAGCTTTAGTATTTAAATGTTTAAACAGCAAATAGCAGGCAATGGATTTTCTACAAAACAGGGAAAAGTTGGAATATTGTCATTTATGAGTTTTCTCCCCTTATTTGTGTAAGCTAACAATTCTAGAAACGAATAGATAAAAAGAAAAAGAAAAGAAATGTGCATTCCTAATTAAATAGTTAGATCAAAATCTGCTTTGTCAATGAGGTTTCCGTGGCCGAATGAGTAAAAGCCGGTTTTAGCAATAGAAGCGGTTTCCCTGATGAAAAGGGGATACAAGTTCGATTCTTGTCGGAGACGCAGTCTTTCTACAGTAGAACTTTTCAAGTTAGGCTGGTTATTATTAATTTTCACTTTTTATAAATCAAACAAACAAAAAAGGGATAGCAATAAAAAACAGTATAATATACAAAATTTAATAAGAAAAAATATTTCAGAGTATATTACATAAAAAGAAGATTCGCTTGAGGATAAAATGGGACTAATGTTTTTAATTTAATTACAAAATTAAATTCGAAACTTTTAGCTTCCATTTTTGAAACATGGTTATTACTGTATAGCGGAAAAACATATTTTAAATCAGTTAATTAATGCTCTGTAAATTTACATTGAGCACTTTTTTTGTATATCATAAAAATATCAATAAGAACACCGGATTATGTATCTTACTGTTCTTATATATATATATATATATATATATATATATATATATATATATATATAATTATTAATTTAAAAAATATGATTCCAAATCGCGACATAAGAAGTCCCATGTTTCAAAACAAGAGCCGAAAACTTCAATATAATTATTTAAATTAAATTGAGTTAAAATAAGCTATGTTCCATCTTCAAGCGAAATTTTTTTTGGAATAATGTGTTTCTGAAATTTACGTGTTTTAAAAATTGAAATCAAAATTTCCATGGTAACAGCTAGGGCGAATTGTTTAAGTTGGGTAGGCGGGTGTTGAGTGTTAATAATAAGTATCAGTATAGAGTTACTTTCGGAGACGTCAAGTCAGGGAAAGGGAAATTTGAAACGGAAGATGTATAAACCCTCGTCTAGTTTGCATGTCTATGGAGATTTATTTATTTTTTTATGAAAGGGATTTGTGCATAAAAAAAAACAAACAAAAAAAAAACTGTCGTAACGTTTGTTTTTTGACGACGTCATAAAGGGTTATCTTTTTTTAGGGTATTTAAACTATTTATTTCGGCTATGGATTATGAAGGGTGTTGTATTGCATGCATGTTTTTAGTTAATTATTCAAATTATGAATCTGATGAGTGGGCTATGGATTAAACAAGTTATTATATTGTATGCTAGTTTTTAGCTAATAGTTCAAACCAAAAATCTGATGATGCCTAAAAAAAACCGTTAACTCGTGTCTATTGTTTAATAGATTATTATTATTTAGAAGCTTAATTATGTGCAATTTCTCATGGAGGCATAAAGGGCATGGGTCATCCCAAGTTTTACATGTTCTAGCCTTGTTAATAATTTTCCATTTAACCCTAGGTGTCCTATTAGTTTCCTTCAGATGCCAAAAATATTTAGATAGGGAAGTCTGATTTCTTTTGTTAATATTATTGAAAGAACACTTATGCTGCCTCCATCTTTGTATCGAGCACTATTTTTTTAAAATAATAACTAAAATACTAAGGGACTTTGGATTATTTACCTAACCAGTTCCTTCCTATTTTCTATATATTTTCATATATATATATATATATATATATATATATATATATATATATATATATATATACATTTAGCATCCCGCTACCACTTATTTTATTAATCTCAATTTGTCTGGAAATCTGTGCAAAAAGCGGATCACAGAGCTTATCCAGCTTCATACATAATTTAAGAAAACCTCAACTTATAATTGGTCAATAAACACACAAGTGGGCGTTGCAATTCACCCAGGCACAAGTTTTTTCTTTTTCACAGCGCGTGACAAAGTCAAAATTTCCCGCTTCTTTCTCTGGAGCCTGTCACGTGATTACGTTGATTATAAATACCAGACACAATTTCGTTCTTCATCTTTCTCTTGATTTCTTTCGCTACTAAAATGTGGTCATAAAAGAAATCGCGTCTCGACCCCCAAGTTCGGGCGGACGCTATGAAAACACATTCGCACACGCACACATATACGTACGTACGAAAATTTTCAAACTTCATTACAAACATTACAAATTAACATGTTACGAATATTCAACTACAATAACAAAACTTAATTTAATTACATAACATTTACAAGCAATTGAAACTTAATTACAAACATTGCGGAACATTCGCTTCTTCAACTCTTCTAAGGCTAAAAGTTTAATCAACATTTTCTCAGCTTTATAGAACTCGTTCACCTCTCTCACAGTGAACATTTTGAGCGGCAAGTTCATTCAGCCTTTTATGAGCTCAGATAAATAAAAAAAAGTATTCCATTAGTACAAACTTTAAATCCAGTCAAAGGGAAGTAACCCCTATGCTCGTACATAAATCTTGTTATAAACCGTTTTTGTATTCATTATTATTGTTTCATATTTTGCGGTATTTTGCGTTAAATATAAATTCGAGAGGTCATACCAATTAAAATTTTTTCTATACACACACACATATACACACACACACACACATATATATATATATATATATGTGTGTGTGTGTGTGTGTGTGTGTGTGTGTGAACAGTCAATTGCTAGTATCTCCTGACAAGTGAATGGAGCGATTGTTGGAGGGTCTGTCTACGAAACTAGTGTTAAGATACTAAAAATAATATCAACCAGCTAATTGACAAATTTTATGTTTGTATAATTAAACCGTATATGTATATGAAAATTTCTCCGATTTAATCGGTAGAGAAGACAATATTTATGAATAAAAATGACAATAGGAAAACTGGTATTTTGCTTTGATAAAGTCCACATTGGACGAAACGCGTCAGCAATTACCAGTTTTCCTATTGACATTTTTATTCATAAATATATATATATATATATATATATATATATATATATATATATGGCGATTTTCCAAACGTAGCTCAGATGTGGCACAAGGCCGAAAGTATGGGGCACCCAGTCTCTTCCTCTCTCTCTCTCTCTGTGTGTGTATATATATATATATATATATATATATATATATATATATATATATATATTATATAAAAGTGAACAGTGAGGTCAACACTCAGAGGCGACAGGCTCTTTCATGCTAGACACAATTGTCAGGCTGCTTCTGATACTGAGCACTTTATCCCATAAATATAGCCCACCTTAAAACTATATATATATATATATATATATAGTGTCATCCACAGACAGACTGTTTTGCTGTATCACAGCTCATCAGTGTGGATAGACGTCCGGTTGCGTCTCTCTCTCTCTCTCTCTCTCTCTCTCTCTCTCTATATATATATATATATATATATATATATATATATATATATATATATATATATATATATATATGATACAAATACAAATCTAAGGTATGCTATATTATAGGTAAAATTGCTCACAAAACAAAAAACAATCACATCAAAAATATGAAAAATAAGGAAAAAACAGCACGATCATACAACATTAAATCAAGAAACTGTAAACTCTGTTTAGAGAAGAAAATGGCTATAATCACTAAATTCACCTTTCCCGATGAACACAAATTACTAAATAAAAGATCAGAAAGAATCTCTAAATGCAGATACGAAAACAAATGTTTAGTACGTTACCTAAAAATCGGAAACTAAAAATATCACCATGAAAAATGAAAATATATGCACTATATACAACTTAATGTAACATACTTTAGACAAAGTCAGTACATTAAACTAATTAAATAAGATGTCCAAGTCCCGAAAAAATAAATCAAATAATCAAAAATCTAAATAAATAAACTACGAATGAACGCATAAATACAAATAGATGTAATAATGATATTCAACAACAAATAATAATGTAGTCAATAATAAAAATAATGAGTAAAAAGTTAAAAAATAATATTCTAAAATAGCTATAAATAATCGCATTGGTATCGGCAATTATTTCTACTTAATAATAGCCTCTAGAATAATTTGAAACATAACTGTTACCGTTAACATAGCACAACTTAACATAGAGAAATAGTCGAGCCAAAACTCAACACACATAGCCAGTTGCTTGGTGCCATTTTATATTATTAATAATTTTACTAATTTACTTTTTTTGTATGAATGATTCATTGTAATATAAATTGAACTGCACCACATATTAGATTTAAAAGAACTGATCCGACGTGAAAATTTTCGGGATAACAACTGAGACATTACTCTACTTATTGGATTATTTAGTGCATGCCATATTGACTGATAAATTCCTACAAAAAATTCTCAAATTGCTATATTAGTAAAAAAACGCATCCACTTAAATTTTCAAAAATATTCAACATTAGCGTTGCAACTGCACGATCCAAAAGTTTGTATCCGTTATCAATAACACATTAAAAAAAAAAAACATATTTCGATTCTTTACAAGATCATTTTCTATTGACAAAGTAGCCAAAGAATTTAATCTGTCTTGAGTCATAGACAACCGCAAGTATGTTTTTATAAGTTTTAGTTTTGGAAGATCCCAAACACATGACATGCTGGCATGATGGCGCCACAGGCAACTGTCCATGTTGCCAGTACCTTGATCCAGCCCTGACTGTGAGTGTGTGTGTGTATGGGGGGGTAGATTTCAAAGTTGAACAGTTGACTCTCACTCTGACTAGATGGCCTGTATGTTCAGTTTATGTACATAAAAATAACAACATAGCTTGAACTTTTGAATCTTGGAAAGAAATCTAAAAGAAATAATTCTGAATTTAAAATTGTGAAGAATTTACAGTCGGTCGCTGGAGAAAGGAATACTCTGAGAATATATGCGTAAAGAATTTAATCTGTCTTGAGTCATGGAAGACCGCAAGTATGTTTTTTTTTTTTTTAATAAAGTTTAGTTTTGGAAGGGCCCAAACACACATGGCGGTATAATGGCGCCCTCAGCCTTGATGGTGCCCCAGGCGATTGCCCAAGTTGCCAGTACCTTGAGCCGGTCCTGCAGAAAATAACAACGTTGGTGTTGCTTTTTAGTCGTTAATTGTTCAAATGTTTAGTTGAAATAATTTGATTCAGTCTCGTTATTTTATTTATTAGTGACGTCAAGTTTGAATAGCAATCATAAAAAAAGAAAATTCTGTTGCATCCTGGTTTTTCAAAGCGGAGAATATTTTCACCCTCTTTTGTTGACTAAAAGCGGAGTTAAGCCAAATGCAGAAAGAATATCGAATTACTGAAACAGTATCGCATTATCAGAGTCGGACGCTGAGTACAGAACTGGATTTGTGCTCTGAATGAAACATCTCTCCTCTACCTTCTCCCCTAAGTTTTTGTACACCCATCCACCGGCACCTGCCGTAAAGAAAGCCCATGAAAGATGCAAGTAAAAAAGAAAGGAATTTGGAGTGAAGGTTCATATAGCAGAAAGAGAGAGGGAGGGTATGTGTTATGGCATGAGGTTACAAAAATCCTTCACCTCCTATTAGCTGAGTGGACTGGTTGATGAGACACGGAGGCAGAGAAAAAGAAGTGTTAATTCGTAACGGAGCACGTGCCGAAACTCGCGCATGCGTACACACCAGGCTATTCACCCTTTGGAAAGAATGATGAATATACACTTCAAACCTTGTAGTGCATTCAAATACGTAATTGTACTTAAGACCTGCACGACATACCCAGCTCGTATCTTCTTCTATGTGCCGTGTCCTTTCAGGACGTAGGCTATCATGCCTCTCCACAATTTCCTGTCCTTCGTAATAAATGTTGCATTTTTGTTATTTCTCCTCAGTCAGTTATGCTGCTGTTTTCTAATTCTTTCACGCCCAGTAACGGTTTGTGTCTTAGTGACTTTATTGCCTTTCCTGGGGTGCTTTTGATAAAATAAAAAAAGAGATTAAGATTGTAGTCATCACAGAAGCATCCATTCGGCTTCCAAAATGAATTGTTCATTATGGAAACGAGAGAGTGTTCCCAAACATTTGTATTGCTTTTAAAATTATGCTAACAAATGCAATGGAAATCTGCAAGAGATCTTTCAGTAACCTGCTCCTGTTTGAGAGCATACATGGTCTAAGCACTTCTGACTGTGGAAAGAAAGAAAGAAAGAAAGAAAGAAAGAAAGAAAGAAAGAGAGATTGCTATTGCGAATGAATTGATTTTTACGGTTTATCTACACTTTATGGGTTATTTAAAGCAGAAACATTGTAAGAATGAATCATTTAGGTTTTAAAGAGGACAACACTTCATCAGATCCTATAGACTGTCGCTACCAAATCACATTAATCTTTACCAAATCCACATCAACGGAAGACTTCCAACAGCAGCAACAATAGAAATGTAACTAGGATCAATATGTTGACCTTCCCTAGAATCAAAAACTAAAAGATTGCAAAGAAATTTCAATCTATACTAGAAAAAAGTGATAACAGGGAACGCGAGAAGTCTAACTTCCCGAAAAACTGTTTTAAGAAAAAAATTTAATGAATCTCAACCTAACGCTAAAGTTTCGGTCATTGGATGTCGAATATTTCCTTATAAGGAAGCAGCTAATCTCACGATTATCATATTTATCCAGAGAATTTTCCTACTTTAAGTCTTATTCTTTAAGGTAAAAAGAAGATATATGTACCATCATTTGCTATTCATCAGATTTTATGTAAATATTATTTTGAAATGAAAGAAATATATTTAATAACTAGCTTCAAAGCCGCCCTATCGGGTGGCATTTAAGCTAGCTCCTGCAAAGGGCACTTGATTGGGCCTTTATCACAATAGGTAGGGTGAAGTAGATGCGATAGGCAACAATAAACTACAGAAGAACTCAAAATTGATCGTTGCATTTAAGTGTTGCATTAATATTTAAGCTTACCTTTTAAAAGTTCAACGATAATTCTTCTGCCGCAACTTAATTTAAAGACAGTTTGATGTACGTAGGTCCTTACTTTCCGCACAAACAACTATTTTTATTTCATGAGTGACTTTCACTGGATTTCGCAATTAATTTCGATTATTCCCAAGTTTATTTCGAAGTTATACAATTTGTTATCGCACAAAAAACATTCATTGTAAAAAAAAATCACGTAAAAACCAAATGCTTTTAATTTGTTCACAGAGTCATTATGATTACAAAATGGTATGGTATGTTAGACTCCGGCTTCTAGGAGTTGTTATGAACGATGATGATGATGATGATGATGATGATGATGATGATGATGATGATGATATTTCATCATTTTAAAAATAACCTTGCCACCAGTGATGATAGAAAATAAGTATATGCCATCATCTCTGAAATAAAGATAAAAATTTCATCATCCTAAAAACAACCTTGCCACCAGTGATGAAAAACGAGAAAGATATTTCATCATTAAATCTGATTATAAAAACGATCCTTCCACCATAAGCGAGAGTAGTTAGGACTGTAGGGTAAGTAGAGTAGAGTAGCAAGTGGCAGTAGCAGTAGTAAAAAGGCCCAATACATACGTATCCTCATCCCTCCGTGAAAATCGAAAACTGACGATCTCAAACGTTATCCTCACCAACGAAATTATTGGAACAAGCAAAAACAAGCACAAATTTTTAAAGAAAAAAAGAGACAGTAACACTGCGAACATTTTTAAACACAAATATCTGTAATTCACATCACGAAAAAAATACCAATATTCTGTCATTACCATCAACTAAGTTACACTCAACAAATAATATCAAGTCTTGATTACGATTGCATCAACACCGTTACAGAGTAAAGTTGAAAAAGTGTGACAGTGACACACTGACATTCGCATTTATTATATAGAAGGAATAAATACAGAGAGAAAGAAATAAAACCAAAAAAAGAAAAAGGAAATATATCCAATAAAAAAGAATCACGAAGAGAAAGAAAAAAAAGAAAGAAAGAAAGAAAGAAAGAAAGAAAGAAAGAAAGAAAGAAAGAAATATATTCAAGAAAGAAAGAATGAAACAAACAAACAAACAAACAAAAGAAAGTAGGCTTAGGAATATTTAAAGAAAGAAAGAAAGAAAGAAAGAAAGAAAGAAAGAAAGAAAGAAAGAACGAAAGAAAGAAAGAAAGAAATCTTCCAAGAAAAAAAAAAAAAAGAGCAAAAAGGAAGAAAGAAAGAAACGACGACACCGAGAAAATATTCCAAGAAATAAAGAATCCAAAATATGGAGAGAAATATTCAAAGAAAGAAAGGAAGGAAGAAACCAAGACAGAGATATATTCCAAGAAAGAGAGCGAAAAGAAACACAGAAACGAAGACAGAGTGAAAAAAATATTCCAATATATAAAGAAACCAATAAAAAGAAAGAAAGAAAGAAGAAAACGAGCAAAAACAACTTGGTATTGGAAATGAATCACGTGATCACTTTAGTACGACAGCTGCTCAAAGAGTGCCTCTTATATGACAGAATAGAAATTGGGTAAGAAATTGGAGTCTTAGAGAAGAGACAACGTTGAAAAAAGAACCGGATTTTTTCCGATACGAAAACACACACACACATACACACACATACACACACGCGCGCTTGAATTGCTCCTAGTGTAGAACAGAAGGCTAATATAAGTAACAGACATCCATAAACGCGCGCTTTGTTTTTTTTAGGTGAAATTACCTTAGTACTTACAATAGCTGCTGGCATAGAATTACCGGGTCTTCGCAGCGTCCACTGCCCACTGGTGGACCTAGCGTCGGTACAGGAGGGAGCGGTTTGACCCAGGCAGCAAGTTTTTGTGTGTCATTTAGGTGAATTAGTACAGGATGTGGCAGAAATACTTCCCACATAATGTAAATACATTAGCTAGATAATGACACTATTGCCATTAATGTCTTACCATTATTCAGGATGTATTTCTGGGCGGTATATGTAGGAGGTATATTTCTGCCGTACACTGCATAATGAATTCTCACCCAACTCTCGGTAGGTCTTGCGACCTGTCAATCCAGAGGCAATTCCACATATCGAGTTCTTTTGTCAGAATTAGTAGCGAGATTTTTGTTGGTTGGTTGATTTTGTTTAGCGACATATCAACCTCTATGGGTTATTCAATGTTGAAATTTAAATATTAAAAAAAAAAAAAATTATGGCTTCAACTAAATATACTATTTACATTATTCGGACTATTGTCCTCATTTTTATCGCCATATTTATTACAACGTTTATTACAACATGGCACGTGGAACTAGAACAGTCTACCCTAGTGAGCGAAATAAAGGGTTCAATCCGACATTCCCAACACCTGAAGAAGGCCGGAGCGTACAACGGCCGAAACGTTGTAATAAATATGGCGACAAAGATGAAGACAATAGTCCGAATAATGTAAATAGTGTACATAATACCTCATCTCAGAAATATAGACAGATTCAACTAAATTTATTTTGAATGCATATGTATACCTTCAGCTACAGATAAAATGTATTTTTGGTAATTTTACTATAAATATGTATTGTTGGTATTTTTTATATAAAAATGAACTGCTGGTATTTTTACCGTGAAAATGTATTTTATCTTTTCGTACCGTTTCATTTTTTGCTTGGGGGTCCACTATTTGTCCATAACTGGGACCCTAACAGGTGTTACCACCCCGGATCAGGGTAGAGCTGGGAACAATAACAATCAAGAGGTGGTTCCAGGCTCCCCCAACCCCCCAATCTCCCAAATGGAGGCCTTGCTGCTGGATGTAGTTTATCATCATACCCAGGACTAAGTAGCAAGATTGAATTCGTCACTGGCTTGCTAGCCCTGTCGCGCAGATTACAGCACCCAGTATTCCTCAGCGGTCACCCGTCTGAGTACTGACAAGACTCAACGTTGCTTAACTTTTAGCACACTGCATTATTAAATTATTCAAAATTTTAACAAGAAAAATACCAAGTTGATGTTAAAACATTGTTGATTTAAGATGGAATGATCTATTATGACATTTATTTAAGATAGAATGATCTATTATGACATTTGTTTAAGATGTAATGATCTATTAAGACATGTCTCTAATTTGTATTTAAATACATTGTATTTATTTTCGATTTTTCTTGTTGAATTGTTCTTCTATATTGTATTTGATCTATTATCTCTCTATATAAAACAGAGGATGTCTGCGTGTCTGTCTGTGTGATACCTTTTCACTCGAGATCCATCCAATTGATTTTGACCAAACTTTGCACATACATTGTACAATGTAAGAGATAGGTTCTTAGCGTAAAAAATCGATAGTTTTTATAAATCAATAATCGATAAAGCCGATGAAAAATCGATGAATTCAATTTTTTCCTTCTATTTCGTTCAAACTCGGTATGTAGGTTACTTACATCATGACGAGCTCAACCATTACCTCATTTTTTATTTTTACGCTACTGCGTTTAGTAAAAAACTGCGAAAAACCAAAAATCGATTTCAACACATATTTTAAACTAAAACTCCCTCAATTTTCAAGAAATCTAATACGAACTTCACTCAGTTGTAGCCAACAATAAGTTGATTGTTTAACAGTCATTTAACTTGATAGTTAAGTCCACCCATATAGTGAAAACCCGCGAAAATAGTGAAAAATGGCGAATTTTACTGGTTTCTTATTTTTCGTTGATCTTTCAACCAATTTTCTCAAACTTAACAATTGCTTCATAAATGTATCCTCTTTTACATCCCTGGTAGCACTCTGACAAATTGAATTTCAAAAACTCCAAAATAATTGTGGTCTGAGCTGGGTCTTCATATTGCCTGTTTTACCCCTTCATGTCCTCGGCTAACTTCGATTGAATAAATAGAGATTACTTGTTATATCAGTAACTGCATTAATTCAAAATGTTTTTTTAATGAAAGTACTTTAAAGTAATTGAAGTAAATAGACTCTGTTACATCTAAATATGATTTTGCTTCATTCTAATTGAACGCATTTCTGATCGACCAGCTGGTATGACAACTAGTTGTAAATAATTAGGTTACAATAAAATCTATATTTCATATGAATCCTACCTTATGAAAATTGAGATTTAGTAAAGTGGGGGAGGCGTATCATAGATCCGAGATGGGCTGTATCATAGATTGGAGCGGCATGAGACACTTGCACTGGCCTTGCATTCAGGACATAGGTGATTATGGCTCAATCCCTTGTGGCCGTATTTGGGTGTTTATATTCCAACAAAAGCTGTTAACTCCGCAACTGACAAGCTTAATTGAGTTGGATTTCCTATTTTAGAGAAATTTTACACTATTTGTTCTAGAATTTATTTTACTAATTCTGTACGTGTTTGTCCGTCTTTCGTCTGTTTTTTTTTTTTCCCTTTTTTTTCTACTAAAGGAATGGAAACATCATTGCAGAGGAACTTGGTCTTCGTTTTGTGGCGAAAGGAGGTATAGGATTTTCGGAGTTTGTTGTATCTGTGTTGTGTATAGATGACTTTTCCACCTATGTATCCTGTTTGTTTCACTGTCTAGTTATTCTTTCTCTTCAGGAGGCATGCGATCATGGCTCTCCACAATTTTCTGTCCTTCGTAGCTCTTAATAAATTTCATCTTTCTGTTATTTCTCCTACACCTTGTCCTGTCATTCATTTACTCAAGCTCGCTAAATATGTTGTTTGCATCTGTTCCTTTTGACTTTAATCAGTCCTTTGAGTATCAGATTTCCTAATCCATCTTTCCTCATTATGTGTCCTAGAAATTTCAACTATCTAGTTCTACTGTATTGAAAGAAAGTGTGAATAAATCAACTTCTAATAAAAATCAATAAAAGGAACTGGGTTGTTTGAATTATTTACATGCGGACTACTTTCCTGATGCTTTTTGTTATTATAGCAAGGTTTCGGTCGTTGTGCACTCCGGCCTTCATCATTATGGGTTTTCCCTATCAAGTCGTTCGACCTCAGACAGAGAACATCTTTCACAGAATATTTGCAGTGCCAAGCAACACAGACTTCTGAAGCGATGGGATATTAGGCTTTACTCCGATCTTCTCAAAGTTCAGTGGTATAGACCCCAACGCCCTAATGATAACTCGGACAACAGCGGCCTGAATGTCCCATATACTTTCAACATCCTACCCGAGGTTGGTGTATTTTTTCGGCTTCTCAATTTCTTTGATCATCATATTATGGTCACCAAAAATAGCCACGTCGACGAGGAGTCATTTTTTTTTTTTTTTTTTTTTCAATGACAGTGATGTCTGGTTTGGTGGCTCAAACGATACGGTCTGCTTGAAGGTTGAAATCCCACTTCTTGTTTTTATTGCTATTTTTTTCGATTACCTGGCTCACTCTGTTTAGTGTACAAAAAGAGTAACGGTAAGTAAGGGGGCTGTGTAGTAGGTGTTGACAACTGTAAAGCTGAAACTGTCTACTTAAAACAGTACCGGTGAAAATTTCATATTTTTTCTGTTTTGAATTTTCTGATGAGTTATAATTTAATAGCTGCGATTTCCCCGACTATAAAATATCCGTGAAAATTCCACTGTCGCATTTTCAACTTTAACAAAACATTGCAATAACAATAATAATTATGAACCCAGGTCATTATTTAAAGAAATAAAAGTGAACAAATGAAAAGATTCATAACTGACAAGGTTTTCCAATTCACTGAAGCAGACGTGTAACCTGATAGCGTTCTTTCTTTCTTTTTTTATTATGTACTAGTAGCATGGCCCGGCGTTGCCCGTGCTTGATTCAAAAATCGTACGACTCATAATACTTAAAATATTTTTTCCCTTCCTTGCCTTTAAAGGAGTGCCCTTTGCCGTGCTGATGTTGCCACATGCCTTACTTCTTGCCTATCTCACACTGCGAATTTTTTCTAAGCTCTATACTAAACATTAAATCTGTTACGAAAAAAGAACTAAACAAAATGGACACAAAACGATTAGCTTTAAAAAAGGACTCGTAACTGGAAAAACTGAATGAAAAAAGTATGTTAACAACAAATACTTTTTCACACCCAACCCAGTTCTGCGGAATCAGAATCAACGTTGAGTTTAAGCAAGCGAATGAGCGAATTGGAGTAAAGTGCCATGCAGATTTAAATTTTTCCCACTTGTGACGAATGCAGCTATCGATTTTTTTTGCATGCTAGCATGCTAGTTAACATTCGTGGCAGCCAGCTATTGGCTCTCACCGTGGACAGTACAAAATGGCCGCAAACTACATGAAAACTGTCGAAGAAGCATGAAAAAATCAATTATTTCCACTATCGATGGGAGTTGGAAAATGCAAAGTCAGTCTTGGCCGTCCCGCTAACTTGTAGCATGTGCATGCAAATTTTGGTGCAAATTCGTCGAAAATTGCGGCCATGCATTCGTTACACACACACACACACACACACACACACACACACACACACACACACACACACACACACACACACACATCCTGCCTTTTATAGATAGAGATATGCTGTATTGTGTTGTGCTGTGTTGTTCTAAGACGCGTGATCAATAGCCAACTTCTTGCTTGTCTCTTACTTTACTATACACGTCATATCTCTTTTACTTAACATATGCAAATAGGTACAATCCTATTTACAAATCCACTACAGCTTCCTGAACCGAAGAGGTTTAATGCTTTTGGTTGTTCTCGAACTTCTTCTAGAATCTCTTTCCTCCTCTCCCTCCTGAGGTTTATGTCTCGTTCTTTTTAATGGAGATGTTGGTCTTATTCTATATTCAATTCTGGGTTTTAATTGGTCAGAATGGGTCGTTAGGCTTTTTCATTTCTTTGATATAATGGCCGTATTATGTCTCCTTTGCACGATGAAATTAGCTCTCTCTGGCGTTGCTAATTTGTCTTTCTTATACTACAGCATACTAAAAATATAATCTGTCCTCGAAACCAAAACGGGATGGTCCTTTATTTACCTGAGGTAATGACAGAGAATAACAGACGCACAAAGATAAGGACATGTCTATCAGGACATAGGTGATCACGACTCTCCACATTTTTCTTTATTATCTGTGAATTGCTATGCATTCTTAGGAACGACAGGGGAATACTTTCCCGTTGTCTTTTCTACGGTTTCTATACTGTTCTATAATCCATAACTTTCAAAAGGCTATTTGTACAAATACGAACTTCGTTTGCCGATTCCACATTTCGCATCGATATCTATTACACCACCTGCACACCGATTTTCTGTTCGGACGCCTTTGTTTTAAAAAGAACCCTCTGTGTGATATCACGGTCTGCATAAGCAAACAGTATTAAATAATTAATAACAAGTATTTTTTTTTTTAGTTCATACGCACTTGAGAATAGCAGGTGTTGTAAGCTTGGATGCGCGGATGGTGTAATTGATAACGGCTCGGAATTGGAAATCGGAGAGTGAATTTCCAATTCCAGCTGAGTTCGTTATATATACTTACGTGCAAATAACCCTGGCAAAAGGTATGAATCTATCTTTTTCCCTCGGCTATGGATTAATTAGTAGGACATGTATCAGTAAATAATTATTACAAACTAAAAATATTTTCTGACTTTAAATAACCTGCAAAAGGTTGATAAACCGTAAAAAAAAAATCAATTAATCAAGTGCATATGAAAAGAAAATGCTTTATGGATTCTGGCGTTAAGTTTTTTGTTTTTTTTTTTTGTTTTTTTTATTATTAAGGAGACACAAGCCAGGTCATTTTTTTTCTTTTCTTCCCTTACTCAGCGAAATATTTGGCACCGAAATGTATCTTCCTCCGCCCTAAGCAGGCGGGCAATAATTTTGTTGTTTTTTTGTTTTTTTTCTCCCGATATTTTGACATACTTGTACCATATGCTTGACTCTCACATGTCGCAAATCGTTGAGCACATGACGCCTGAACAAAAATCAGTTCAAGCTTACTTTAACGCGAACAATAGCTGTAATTGTAGGTTTCAGCCAATGACGGTGGAGCAGAATGGCATGCGCAAGGAGTCTTTCTCAATTAAAATATAACATGCTGGAAGGGGTTGTCAGTAAAAACCTATCCACGAGAAAGAAAACCGTTCCTCAAGACTTGTAGCGAATTATGTTTAACGGCTTATAAGTCTTATAAATACTATTTTGTGACTTGCTTTCTGCCTACTCTCGTATTCGGAATAGACAGGCCTGGTCGGTTATTTAAATTGTGATTTTCCCCAACCTACCCAATGTTATCCCGGAACTTGATCAAGCAAAATGCGAGCAACATAGTGGCAGGGAGATGAAGTTCTAATGTAAGAAATAACCCAAATAAAATTGAAACCACAAAGAAAAATATCGAAAATTATGCTACTTATTATTGTCTGAGTAGTTGCGATGAAAAGCGATATTTTTACGCTATTATTTCCAAATACAAACCTCAAGAGCCACTCAAGGTAGAAATTTATGTAACGGGGTTCGTTTATGAACGTCAAGACTGTAGATTATGAAGATGTGGGATAGATAATGGTTGACCCTTGACTTGAAGAAATAACAAAAAGTGGTAAATTCAGAAAGACATGAGAGAACCGTTGAAAACTGGTGACGACTGATGTGACTGAAAAATTCAAGAAGAGTTTCTGCACATTTCGTCAATCCCCACGTAGGAGGTTCTTCTTTGAAAAGTACGATAACTTGACGCTCCAAATCAGTGAGTTGTTTAGCCATACTTGAAGAGCAGAACGAAAGACGAAAATTGTCTTCAAATAACCTTTAAATGACGAATCACAAGATCGAGCAGCAATTAATCAATCATAAAAGAACCAATCAGAGTTAAGTAATTACGCGAAAGTCAAATGAATATTCAAAAAATCTATTCAAGGTTAATTATTCCTGAAAGATAAAACAGTGATAATAAATTTGCCACTTAATTAAATTAATTTCCCGATCGCTCAGCGTTATATTTCATGTCATAGTTTTGTTTGTTTTTCTTTACTTCATATTAATATGTAGTAGTAGTAATTATATTACAAGGAATGATGTTAGAGCTGTGAAATCTTGCATGCATTAATTCCAACTCGTCTTATTAACAACGGAATTGTTTTTTTTTTTCGTGTAAACTGATATCATAAGGTTCAAAGAAGACTTCAAAAGTAACTAGTAGCGACTTCTCTTGAAAATGGACAATATTTGGCATCGTGGTGTTATCAAGTACCCCAAGAACATTCATGCTGGCATGGTTGCTACACTAGGGGATGAGGCTCCAGATTTACCCATAGTGCAAAAGTGGACAGATGAATTTAGGAGGAAAGGAAGAGTCTTGAAGATGACCCTGGACGTCCTACAACTGATACCACCACGGAAAACATTGATTGTGATGGTGATAGATGACAAACGATTGACTATAGATCAAATAGTCAATGCTATTAGCATATCACGTGATAGAGTTGAAAATATTTTCTACAATGAATTTGACATGACGATGGTTTCTTCTTGGTTGGTGCTTCTTCTGATACCTAATCAAAAGTCCACCAGGCTGAACACATAACGAGAAAATCTGACATTGAAATTAAATAAATGCTAGTAAAAATAATGTTTGTCAATGCGTCATCTGATTAACAAAATTCAAGATGATAACGCTGTAAACTAACGGCCTTAGTAGTTTTGATAAAAAGCAACTGACAATAAGATGAAAAAATAATGTTACTTCTAATATAAATTCAATATATTATTATTATTATTATTATTATTATTATTATTATTATTATTATTTCCTTTGATGTCTGTTGTATATAAATTTCCTCCTGGGTCTCAACCAGAAAACCAGAAACCTAAGGTCAGAAATGGCTTTATGACATTTTTCACTGATCATTTTTGTAAAAAAACCAAAACTAAGACAACACATATTTTACATAGCTAAAGCTCTTCGTAATGTGTGATCTGTACATGTGAGTACAATTTTTTGTATTTCTTTAACTCATGGGCAACCAGGAATCCCCCAATGAGTCTATTGGAACCTTTTCCAATCATTCCGAGTGCTCCAACTACAACTGGAATTATTGCCACAATTTTTAGATTTCCACGTCAAGATCTTTGTATTTTGATAGTTTTTTTAAGATCTTCAAAGATACATTACAATCAACAGGGACTACCATGTCAATAAGAAAGCACATTCTGTTTTTGTGGACGATTAGCGTCGATTGTTTTGTCTGTGTGTATTGGAAAGTCCTATAAAAATGTTACAGATTCTATCTCTGCAACCGGGTCTGGGCGATGTTCATACCAGTTTCTTGTAGTTTCCTTCCCGTAAAAATTGTATATCTTCCAGTGTAGACATTGGTCTACTCTATCATGCCGAGTTTTATATTCAGTAGGTGCTAACACCGTGCAACCTGATACAAGATGGTCAATTGTTTCTGGATATTTACCACAGAATCTGCATTTAGATTCAATACAATTTTTCAATATGTGTAGCGTATCCAGTCTTGTTACTGTCATCTCACTTCTGATCCTCTCGGGTTGTGTTTTCATTTCAGTCATTCTCAAACAGTGCAGCAAACCTCATAGGTGCGGTGGAAGAGGATAGCAGTTGGGGCGGAATCATTGAAAGACAATCAAAAATTTAAAAAGTTTCAAAAAATTCATATGCCAAAAATAAATATTTCAAAATTTAAAATATTATTATGGATTACTTGTAAATGCATGCATGAGTCCCACATCCAATAGTTATAGTGACCGATTTTATTTTTGCATTATATCAAATATTAACAAGATAGTAACTAGGCTCCGCAAATTGGAGGAGAGAGTTATCATTGATAATGTTCTGACTTCGAATCTGCGATTATCTCCCTTTAAACTTCTCTCTTGTTTTTATTTTTTTTATTTTATTTTAAATGGACTTTTTATTACATAAAATTTGATGAGAGACTGGTCCATTGCAGTTAACCGCTTCGTCTGATTCATCCCTAGCGAAGTCGGTTAAATAGCTCTGAGAGATTTCTGTTCACAAAGGCAAAACGCTATTGACAGTAGCTTCCGCAGATCTCAATTGCCGTTCAAAGGATGGGCACGTCCGATATGTCAACGTGAGAAATATATCGATTCGGAATTTAACAACTGAGCAATTCCTTGAATGATTCTACGCCAATGGTCTTTGTTGAATATAACCTTTAACCTTGATCTTGCAACTTGACTTTAGAGGCTCTTAGTAGTCATGTGATCCAGGTCCCTCCGAGATAGTTCAATGATTAAAGAGTTTTCTTTGACCACTGTCCAGGAAAGTCTATCCCAGTCATGGGCAAAAACTACGGTCTGCGGGTCGCATACGACCCATTTGACATTCTGAATGGCACAATTGATTTAATGATGAAAATAATTATTAAGATTAGTTTATTAAGATTTTGTTTGTTTCGTTTCGTTCTCACTTGTTCACTCACACACTCTCTCATACATAGCCACATATATAAACAATGATTAGGTACAATGTTTCTTGAATTTTTTACTATAATAAAACTTTTTATTTTTCAAAAAAAAATTAATGAAGATTTATCGTACTAAACTACGCACCCTAGTAAAACGAACTGTACTTTGTACCCTCTTACTTGTTTGCACTTCTCCACAAAACTTGGTTCAGAACTGTCAGTGTATGGCTACTTTAGAGGGTTTGACGAACAGACGGACTAACGGAAGTTACACAATTTTATATATAGATAGATTGACGATTTTCTCTAAGTTAGATCATGCGCGCAAATCTCTTTTGCTTTAGTTACAGGAAACGTTCATAATAAAAATTTTCTCTGGAAAAGAAATATATTTTTTCCTTTTAAAACGATTTTTGTATAGTCAAATGAATAAAGTAAGATTGGGTTTCCAGTTCCTTCTAAATTTTATTTTAACTCTACGATAATTCTAACTTCTCCACTTAAACTCTGAAATTTTATTTCTTGTTTATTCATTTATTTATTTTTCCTCAATAGAAGTAGATAGGTTCCCCTATCGCTCAGTTCGCACACTTCCCAGGTCTTTTGAACAGGAGGAGATGTTTATCCCTTGTTTCCTGTTTAAAATTGGGTTTCTGGCTCCTTCTAAAGTCATCTTCAGCTTTATACTTCTAACGTAGTAGATAGGTTCGCCTATCATCTGATTCACAATCCCACCGGTTTTCTGAACAGGGGTAGAGGTTTATCCCTTGTTTCCTGTTTAAGATTGGGTTTCCGTTCCGTCTAAAATATTTTCCTTCCTTTTTACTTCCAGTATCCCTTTGTGTCATCGTGACGTTATCACCGTGCTTGGGGTGAAATGTTTTTAACAAAAATCATACGCAGTAGCGTACGTTAATCACACTGTCATCAAGGATAATATTATACCAAAACTTTTTAAAGTTTTTAATTATAGAAAATGTCTTTTTCCGAAGAAAAAAAAACACATTTCCCCATTTCTTACACGTACGATCTTCTGTAGCAAAAATAGCTGAAATATCTTCAACAAAAGATTACCATGAATTTTTAAGTAGTGTGTCCCCTTTTTTACAAGATTGCTGTCACCACTTCCTTATCTTGGTCGCATCTTTAGGCATATTTGCCAGCGAGTGATTGAATCCTATTGTTTGAGGAGGCTCGACTACTGTCCCAATTAATATCGAATGTTAATTGTTTGTTCAAGATCACAGCATTACTATCAGATTATTTTTATTTATTTTTTTAATTTATTAATTTATCAGATTCACTCTATTTCGCGCTCACAAAAACGGTTTCATGTTATGAATAATCAAGAGTGGTCTTCCCTTGTTTTGTTACTCTCCTCTTTGAGAGAGTTATTTCTATTTACTGAGACTCTAAAAGGACACTATACACGAACCTTGTATTCTCAGTTAAATAAAGATTTTTTTAAAGCCTATACCTGTGTACTTTTGTCATTATAATATGTTAAGCTGCTTTTGTTTTCTCTTGTGAGTTATAAATACTAGTTTTAATCGGTGAAAATTTCATTATTTTACTGATAAATCTTAATTCTTAAGTTAATGATTGAGTACGCCCATGGCGAATTCTAAGACAATAAAATATCCATAGAAATAACCATATAGCATCATTAAATATTTGAGCTTAAAAACTTTAACAAGATATTGCAATTACAATCATAAATATGAATGCTGTCTTTTATTTTAAGGAGTGGGTACAAATGAAAAAAATTGAAATTGACAACTTTTCCCATTTCACTGAAACAGCCATTAAACACTTATGCCTACCCTTTGTTCTTTCGTTCATTCATTTTCTCATTGAAACCAAGGAGTGTATTTTTCCCTTCCCACGCAATCAAAACGGAATAGTTCATTATTCATGAGGTTTGACGGAAGACGTTAAATATTTCTATCTTCTTTTCTTTGTTTTTTTTGTTTCTTTCTTTGTTTCTTTCTTTGTTTCTTTCTTTCTTTTCATCACTGAAACTAAGTAGTGTCTTTTCCGCTGTTTCCGCGCGATCAAAATGAATAGGCCGTTATTTATGATGTATTGACAGGAGACGTTAAACATTTCTTTCTCCTATTGAGGCGAAGCATGTTCTTATATGTAACCGCTGGTCATCATCATCAGTGCCATGTCCTGACCGGGCGCTGTTTTAGGGCCGTCGAGCAGTTGGGCACCTGACCAGTTCCCTCTCCTTTCCGGTTCAGTTGCGTGTCAATATCGATGTATTTACCTAAGGACCTTCCAGTGCCTCCCGCCCCGTGACATTTTTAGCCCTTTTCCTCCTCCTGTCTGCATCTTCTTCTGCTGCATATGGTGGTATCTTGTGGGATGGTCGTGTAAAGATTTAGGCGCGGCCTTACCATTTTGACTTCCTCTTCTTGATAGTGGTTAAGAGCTCTTCCAACTGATCTGTTTCTTGTCTGTTTTAAATAGGTAACTTGTTTCTAAATTTAAATTTTACAACGTAAATAATTTTCTGACGTCAACGCGTAATGGCTTGCAAGAAGAAACATTCTGAAAATAAAACATATTTTTTACATTCAAACTTCAAGTGATATGCGTGGGAAAGAATTCGATTAAGCAACATAATTTTTCTGGCAATAAACATATTAAAACATATTAGAACGCTCATCGTAATAAATAATATATGTGTTCTGGCGTCCGGAGTAGACGAGCCTGGCTGGCTAATTAAATTCTGAGTTTGGTTTTTTTGGTTTTTTTTTTTAACTTACCCATTTTTATTCCAGATCCCCCGTTTATTTTATTTCGCCACTTTTGTTCAACCTGTCTGTTTATCCCAAACTGTCCGTTTATTCCAACCGCCTCCTCTTCTTTTATTAAAAAAATAATCTGAATGAATTTTCTGACCTACCGTTTTATTCCAATCTCCCCTACTGAACAAGAGGAGACATCGTGCACAAGTATCTGGCGAATATTTATTAGAGAAACACAAGTGTCGTGAAATATTAGTCAATATCTACTCGTATTTTACACTGTGTGGATAACTTACAGAGTATTCATCGCGGGAACGGAGTAGTGGTACATCAACTTACAGATTTGATGTTTGGTTTTGTTGTTCTACTTGAGAGAGTTAATCTATCACGAGGCAAGGAAATTCATTTATCACAGGTCTTATTGTTGATTACATTTTATTAGTATTTTTTTCATCTTAATTTCAGTTGCTCTTTTAAAATATCAATTCCCAGATAATGACTCTGCGGTCATAGGTACTCATATTTGTAGAAATACTTTAGTAAAATATGATATACCGTGAAATATTCTCGAAATATGAATTGTTGCAAAATAACACAGAATGGGTACTGTCATCTAGTGAAATGCCCTATTATTCATAAAGTTGTCAATAAGTACGAGCAAAGGTCTACGCCGCCGGTCAGACTTGGCGTCGACGGAGGTTGTCCGTGAAGGGCAGGGCGGAGGTGTGTGCTACATACATTTTCCCTCTTGTCCTTTATCGATTGTCCGTACTTCCTCTCTGTGACGACCACAGGATACCGCTCGAGCGCGCGCTAACCTCCATTCTATGGAGGAGACGCGCGAATCGGGTCGACAGAGAAGTCTGTGCACAACGTCCGTGTCATGGGGGGCTGGGAATGCCACACTTGCTGAGCCACAAAAGTGCCTCGAGGTTGGCTTTCCTACGCCGCGCTTTGACAGGTGGAGATCCGATTATTGAGGGGATTGTGAGGGCCGCCTTCCCTCGCCTTACCATCAGTCCCCCAAACTCGCGGGTGGATCGCCGTCGTAAACCCCGGATTCAATCGGTTTTCTTTCGCGAGTGCCGGTCGGCCTTTTTGGCTGTCCCTTGGTCCAGTGACCTTTCTCGGCCTAGGAAGGTATTCTATCGTTCGCTAGTGGAGGGGGTCGCGAAGGATCCCCACGCAAGGATCTCGACATGTCGGATGATGAGTTTCGCTCTCACTGGTCTTGGGCGCCAGCGGCGGATTACCTCAGTAACCCTGAGTTTTCGCTTACCTGGCGATTGGCTCGGAATCGGCTGCCTCTCAACGACATGGCCTTCATATATTTTTTGGCGGACTTGCCAGACTGCGATCGGTGTGGCCTTGGTCTAGAGGAAACGGCTTCGCACGCATTCTTCCATTGCCCCCGTGTCCGCCCCTTATGGGACCATGTCGGCGAGCTGACGGCTCGTCTCGCCCCGAAAAGCTTGTGCCCATGGATCGCGCATACGCGTGTGACACGTGTCGCCCCCTGTATTCCGGGGTGAAACGGATGGTGTTTCTCATGCTGCTAGCCACGGCCCGAATGGTGATATGGACGACACGAGAGGAGGAAGTCTTGCGGGGTAACCGTCTTTCTCATCAGGATCTGATCCGATTCTTTGAGCATCAGCTCAAGACAAAGATTAGAACTGATAGAAAACGCTTGCATTCGACAGTCTTCAGCGAAAGGTGGGTGACTGAGGCGAGCTTGGTTCGTGTGAACGGGGCTAGCCTTGATTTTCTGTTTTAGGTCAAGCCTACGTTACATCGGGGTGGCTTCCTGTGGTGCCCTCCCTTGGTTAGGTTAGACAAGCCTTGGTGTACCTAGTTAATGCGAGTAAGTGTTGTTCCAGGCCTGCCCCCGGCCACATCTTTAGTTATGATCCAGCCTGAGATCCCTAACCTCCCAGTTTGTTTTTTGATCCCCCACTTTCTATCTCGACTGGGTCAGCTTTATACTTCCCCATGCCCGTATGATTTTTTTTTATCACCTTTCCCCTCCCTTAGCGAGAGAGCTGCTTGATTTTGTTCCAATGGGCAGAATACAGTGGTCTCCCTGCATTTTGAGGGTTGGAAGGGCCCTACTAACATCAGTTAACTTTTTATTTTCATTTATGTTAATATTTTAGTTTGTTATTGGGTTCACATCCCACCCCCATCTCATTTTTTCATCTTAGAATTTTTGTACATATGTGTTAGGATCATTATGACATGGGGCGCGTTTTGTAAGTCTCCCTAGAGTGGATGTGGTATTATGGTACAAGGAGGATTGATTGGTGACGGACGAGTTCTTATGGTGAATGAGTAAACTGTAATGTCTGAATGGGTCGTGAATCAAATTAGCTAGGTATAAGATAGTTAGTGAAGACCAGCCTTACCCCCTCCCCCTTTTCGGCCTTGTGCCACAATTTTGTATTTTTTACAAAATAAATCTCGCCTGAACAGAAACAACCTACCGAACGACAAATAATATGGGTTTCGCTCCTCTAGGTTCACTGATGATGTCTTAACTGTTATTGCGCATAGAATCAGTGAAGCGGTTGATGATAAATCCACCACGAGAGTGTTCTCCATAGATATCTTGAAGACTGTTGACAATGTATGGCATAGCCGGTTGCTGCAGAAACATTTCTGGGAGAGTCATCTCGATTATCAAGTCCTTCCTGTCTGGTAGGTCCATGAAGGCCGTTGGTAATGACAAATCATCTGAGATCAATACAGACGTCCTCCTTGGCTCTACCTTCTTTCGGTTATATATTAACGATCTGTCAACATTCTCAGATCACTAGTAAATATATATGCAAATGATACCACAGTTTATGGGGCACCACCACGAATCTAGATGGCCAGGACCTGGCAACTGACCTCTCCTCTAACCTTACTTGAACAGCTCAAGAAGAATTGATTTGTAAGATTTAATACTTCCAAAATCATTCTAGAAACGTTTCATCATCACAGAGATGAGGAGTGACTGAGTTTTCTCTAGTTTTGAATGAGGCTCTTTTCCTGGAAGGTCTCAAGCTCACATCAAATCTTAAGCAGCGCCCGAACCCCCAGATATATAGGCTCAGTAAGCTCATTAGAATCTATTCATAACTTACATATTGGCAGTTGGGTCCTCGAATCTATCTTACGCTTTAGGGTCTACAAAATGTAAGTCCTCCACAGACAATATTCGCTCTCAAAATAAAAAAAAATCTTTCAATCATACTTATTATAAAACCCAGGTTATGTGTGTGTGCGTGTGTGTGTGTGTGTGTGTGTGTGTGTGTGTCTGTTCGTTTATATATTGGATCGGATTTCCTACATTTTTCAACCGATTTCAACAAAACTTCACAGGACTACGTAAAATTACCTTGCGGTGGTTCTGACAGCGCCAAAAATTGGAAAAACACAATTGTTTTTGCACGAAATCAATTTGAAAACACGATTAAGAGGCATCACTGTCGCCAGAATGAAAGGGGGTCAACTCATATCGAGTTATACTTATTATAAAACCCAGGTTGTTTGTTTGTGTGTGTGTGTGTGTGTGTACGTTTATATATGGGATCGGATTTCCTACATTTTTCAACCGATTTCAACAAAACTTCACTTTTTTTGGCAGGTAGTGTTTCTTATTGTCTTGCACACTTTTTTCTTTATTTTTACATTCAGAATGCTTTAAAAATTCCATTTACAAGACTATTGTTTATAATAAAATTCTATTTCAATCGGTAGACTCATAACGATTGAAAACAATGTTTTTGTTTGAGTTTGACCAATTCGTAAAAAAAAAAAAAAAAAAAAAACTAATTAAGACATGCGTGTTTGTCAACCTTAAACAATAATCTTTGTCAATTTTATTTTTCAGTCTTCACGATGGTCGATACTTGATCTATCTCTTACTGTTACATCCCCGGGTAACGCCGGGCTCTACTGCTAGTCTAAAATATGTTTCGGCTATAAATAATCCATCAAGAGTTGATAAACCGTAAAAACAAATCAATCTGTCAATATATATAAGTAAGATATTTTTTATTTAATTTTTTTATTTATCACTTTTGTAGTGATTTATCATTTTTTTATTTCCTGAATACGCGCGCATTGCATCTGCGACAGTTAGATTGAAGGGCAGTGTATTTCAGCGAATAACGTAACCTATTTATGGGTACTTCGCAATATTTCCCGAGTCTTTCGTGGTATTTCGTGTTTTAGTAGCAGTGCCGAACGATAGATCTTGAATAGAAATTTAAAAACAAAGAGTTAAGTTGCTGGTGAGATCTAACTAATCTCCCATATCCTAGGTTTACGGCCAAATCACATTGAAACCTTGTACGACCACCGAAGTTAAGCAATGTCGAGCCTGATCAGTACCTAGATGAGGGACCGCTTGGGAATACCAGGTGCTGAGGGTGGTGTAATGGATGATGGCTCAGAATTGTTAATCGGAGTACGGAGTTCGAATTCCCGTTGGGTTTGTCACTTGCGCGCAAATACCTTTGGGAAAGGTATGAATCCAGTTCTTCTTCCCCTAGCCATGGATGAATTAGACTTTTATCACTAAGCTGTTACCATCTCAGAAAAAAAAATCTTTCAATCTAAAAAAAATATTTTCTGGCTTTAAATAATCTATAAAGAATTGATAAGCCGTAGAAAACGAATCAATAAAAACACACACTTATCTTTGGTTGACTTTATTTCCAAGGGAGAAAACTTGTATATCCGATGCATATCAATTGGTCACAGTAATTACGATCTGACAATTTCATTTTCATTTTTCATCTTCCCCAAACTCGATGTCATCGTTTTGTTTTCATATGACAGTACGATTAGCTGTTGTATTATTCCAATTTCGTTTTTTTTTTTTTTTTTTTTTTACAATAATGTTCACCCTATACAAGGTCCAAGCCACTTGGATTAGAGGCCTCCTCCTCCTCCTCCTCCTCCTACTACTACTACTAAGTAGTAGTAGTAGTAGTAGTAGTTTGGGAGGATTTTGACGAAATGGATATGTAATCATGTTGATATCTAAACTACATGTGTCGCTGTCTATATATCGCGATAATTACTCCATGCTGATTAAATCCGATGTACTCATTTTAAAATTTTAGGATGACAACACGATCTGTTTTAGACGATGATCTCACTGGCTCCAAAGCATAATGCTATCATGTTCACAACGTTATCCTGTTAAAAAGGAACTTGATAACACGAGTTGCAAGCAATGGTAACCTGCTGGAGAGGTTGGCTTTCAAAGGATCTTATACGCACTTGTGAATATTCCTCCTTCTTCCCCCCTCTCTCTCTCTCACACACACACAGATTTATATATATATATATATATATATATATATATATATATATATATACACACACACATTGAGGTATTTTGGGTCATTTTTGTTAATTTTACTCCTAAATTGAAAGTGATTAGCAGTATAACCTTTCTCTTTGAAGGCCAGAAAACAATTACTGGATTTTAATTAATGCTGTATGGTGATTGCGAGAGCATCTTAAGCATAATGTTGCTGAAAAAAGGTCATATAAAAATACTGGGCCACCAGCGAAAATTTCAGCTCTTTTCTTACGTTAAAAAGGTTATTTTTTCTTTTGTTTTTAAAAGTTATATCTATTATTACAGAAAATACAAAATGTCCAAGTATAAAGTTAGTAAATAGTGTTGCTACCTTGGGCTCGAATAATTATCTCAATTCAATGTGGCATTGACTGGAATAAGGCTCAGATCTTCTTATCTGTAATGTTTTTTCCATTCTTTTGGGCATTAATACTAAAACTCTTGGGTGGTTTTCGCTGTTCCCACTAGAATGGTTCAGTTATATTGAGATCAGGACATTGTGCTGACTAGTTTTCCAAAAGTTGAATATCTTCATCCAAAAGAAACCTTTTTTGTTGTACCTGATGTGTGGCAAGGAGGAAGGGTCATGCTGAAAAATGTCTCCATTTTCGTAGTCTGACAGGAGATTCAGTCAGTTATGTGCTATGCGTAATACACGCTTAGGTGATCATGTATCTTTCGATACATGACTGACGAAGCAGATTTTTTCCCCGCAGTAGGTTACTATTTCTTTCTACAGTAGACCAGTTGCCATACAAGGCTATAGAACACGTCCTATCATGCTATTTACCCATAGCTGGGGGGAGAAGAAGAAGAAAAAGATTCATACCGTTCCCAAGGGTATTAGCACGTAAGTGAATGTAATGGATTCGGCTGGAATTCGAACTCGGCTTTCCGATTCCTCAATCCGAGCCGTTATTCTATTGTTCCATTGTGCTAGGCTATAGTAAGCTAATATAATTTTCGCTGTTTAGGTTTCCATAAACTTCTGCCAATTTTCTTCGACCATCATTTTTGATGCAAACCCCACACCTTGACTTCACCAGTAAATCTTATCGTCTTTGTGGTTTATCTATCACTGTTTCTTTTTTCCACTAGTTTTCTTACATGTTTACTTTTTTTTTCTTTTTTCTTTTTTCTTATTTTTTAATCGATTCACCCCAAGCAAGGCGGGAAGCCACTAGTACGCAAGGGGTTACAGAAGATTTGGAGCTAGAGCAGATAGGAGGGATAGAGGAAAGGATGAGGAGAAGGATAGTGGATAGATCAAGGCAACTAGAGTTGTCGATTGACATTACATTTGAATAGTTAGAGATTATAGCTGTCAGGGAAACAGGAGTAGGGAAGGGAGTTCCACAAGCGAGAGGTGCGAGATATGAAGCTATTGGAGTAGAAGAGATGGCTACATTTAACAGTTTCGACAGTGAAAGGGTGAGAGCGGGATGCCAGCCTCGTAGGACGCCTGAATTCATGAAGTCTGGGAACCAGCGCAAGCAGCTCATCGGAGCTTGCATTAGAATGTAACTCTATTTTACATTCGCCACTAAAAATTATTTTTTGCCACTTTCTAGAATCTCATTTAAATGTTCTTTTGACATTGACAAATCTTCAAATCCGACGTTTTTGGGTTAATGATATTTTTTTTTCTGCTACACACCTGTTCATGTTTTTTTTTTTCGTAATACTCTGCGTATTATATCAGCTGAAACCTCAGTTTAGACTATACTTACTCCTCACTTGTCAGACTGTTAATTTTGGATTGCCTATCATGACTTACAATCTCTCTTGTCTAGCTTTCGTCATCTATCTCCTTGAATACTTTTCTTTCTATTGTCCTTTCCTCCTCAGTATCCACCTGAGTCTTAGTGGCTTTGTCACCTGAAATGATAAACTAAACTAAAATTTAAAAAAATGAAAAATACAAAATATAGATAAATAAATAAAATTACTACTCGTGGTTTTGTTAAATTTTTATTAAAATAAAAAAAGTCAACATAGGTTGACTGCTCCGCCTTTTTCATAGGAACCCCTAATTTGGGATTTCTTTGTGATTTTGACTGCCATTTTCCTGCAATATTAAACTTCGTTATAACGAGGTTCTATCCACACAGGAAACGTAAAACCAGGTATATATATATATATATATATATATATATATATATATATATATATATATATATATATCCTTTCAAATTTAAGAAAAATTTACATGTAAGAATCTACAAATCAAAACATTTGTTCGTTATTTTTGACATTCTGAGATATTATGCTTTTGCATTTTTGCATAGTTCGGTCCTCATCTTCACTTCTAGTATTGTGTTCTCAGATGAAGATTTCTTACGTAATTTCATATTGGAAATATTGTTTCATCTTGATTGTAACGAACACAACAATCTGGACGATACATGACACCCTCTTTCCAGTATCGCAATTTCTCGCGACTTCTCTTCTGATATAGTGATTTTCCAAGCGTAACTTAGATGTGGCACAAGACCGAAAGTATGGGTCACCCAGTGAAGATCGAACACGCTACTCAGTCGTAATTGTTCTAGCGAGACATGCTTACTAACCATAACACCGCCTTGGGGTGCCCAACTCCTCTTCTCATATAAGGCCGTAGTATCCGGTCAGGTGATTCTATTGGACTTGGAAATTCTGGTTGCAGAAGTTGCGAAAGAACGGAAAAACTGAAAAATATGTTGCCTGTTCTTATTTATGCCTGTGGTATGAGGGTCAGGAATGTATCGGCGAGGACGTTGTATAACGATATGCTGGCAGCGATGCAGAAGACACTGGCCGAATATGATACAGAATATATCTGGAACGGGATATTCACATATCGAAGATTCGTACATGTACCGCTATTATTTATCACAATTTATCTCGATGTTCAAGTTTGCATCCCACCCACCCACGAAATGTTTACCGGTATATATATCGATTATTAATCGATCTTTAGATTCGTATATTTATATCAATAAATACATGTGGACGACATAGAATAAAGTTTCAGTACATGCGGCTGATATATTGATATATGTATGTTCGTGTGTATGTGTGCATGTCTGCATATATATATATATATATATATATATATATATATATATATATATATATATATATGAGATAAAGATATATATTTTATATATTAGGAACAATATTGCGGGAAAATTTTCTTGTTTTCTAGTGACTCATTTCGTCATGTGATAACCAATTTAGTCTGATAAAGTCCTAAAGGGTGAAACACGCCACAAAACATTGCGTCTTGTCCGACATTTCCCCATATATATATATATATATATATATATATATATATATATATATATATATATATATATATATAATTGAATAAGAAACAAATAGGAAACCTTTATATATTTAACATGTTATGTCACGCAATTTAGCTTTATCAGGGAAACATGTCAAATTTGTAACGACTTCCTTATTCTGTCGGATGTAATCCTTATTTTTAACTATATATATATATATATATATATATATATATATATATGGGGGCGTGTAAGGAGTTTTGTAAGTGCGTGCATGTGGGCACGCATGTATATATGTGTGTGTATCTGTGTGTCCTAATTGGGGATGTATACATTTGCGTGCATGTGGATACGCATACATATATATGCTTAAATAAGTGATTTATTGTGTGTGTTTGTGCTGGTAAGGGTATGCAAGTGGATACATGCACATATATATGTATATGTGTGTATGTGTGTGTGTGTGTTTTTCACAGAAGTTTGCGTAAACATATATATGCGTGTGTGTTTTTCTCTGTATGTGTATGCGTGTATATGCGTGAGTATGTCGATGTATGTGTGCATGTGCGTATGATCGCCCTTCTTTTTATATATATATATATATATATATATATACATATATATTGTTGATCGCCTTTCTTTTACATATATATATATATATATATATATATATATATATATATATATATATATATATATATATATATATACGTGCGCACATACGCATATATGCATGTGAATTAAGGCGATTATTAATTTTTGTAATGCTATTTTTTGAAAATCTTGAAATCAATATATATGCATGTGTGTGTGGTGGGGCGTATATTTATGAAGTATATCCCCTTATGTGTACAGTGCAAATATCTTAACGCTTCTGTGTGTCTGTGTTCCTACGCACAGTGACTATTGAATGTTCCGACCAAAGAGTAGGACATTGCATCGCTCGATCTATCAACCCGAGCCAAGCGCACCGTACTTCTTCATCAGCTGAGTTTGAGAAATGTGTCGATCCATTCCTGCATAAGTTCTTCATGGGGATTTACGGAAAGATTCGGACTTTCCCGAATTCTTGGAAGTACCCGGATGTTTCTTGGTTTTCCGGCATGAGGAAAAATTATGATTTCTTCCGACGTGTTGGATCTCAAAATTCTCTGCAAAACGAGTAAACGAATTTATAGCATAATCTTTAAAAAAAATACGAATACGTATATATATATATATATATATATATATATATATATATATATATATATATATATATATATATATATATATATATATATAAAGTTTCATTAAAACGACTGACAAAGTACTGTGGTTCATAGTTGGTAATATTTGTCGTAAAAGAAGTTTTTTCTTAATGTTGTAGTTCTACTTTTCTTGTTGGTTACCGGGTCATGTTATTTAATAATTGTGTATTAGCTGTTCTATATATATATAACTTATTAATAAAAAATAAATGAGATGTCACTAGACACGGGCTGTGGGACGAGAACAGTCTAACCCTCTAAATTAAATAATGAGTTCATTTTAAAATCCCCTATAGGTTACCGGGATCGATATACACCTTATGAAATGTTGTGATAACAACAACAAAGATGAAGATAATAGTCTGAATGTAAATAGTGTAGAGTCATTTCTCTAAGTAGACGTTTAAGCCATAATATAAAATACCTGCTTGTTTTCCAAACAGATATTATGCATACGTGTTTCTCTCTGCGCACACGCAGTGTACCTGATTGACTGATTTCTTTTCTTATAGATTATCAACCCTTTGCAGTTTATTTAAAGCCAGAGAATATTTTTAGATTGTAGGAATTTTTAGGAGATAATAATGCTTTACTGATATAAGCTCTACTTAATTAACCCAAAACTGAGAGGAGAACATGTGGATTCGTACTCTTTCCAGAGGCTATTTGCGCGTAATTGAATATAACGAACCCGACTGGAATTTGAACTCGGCTCTTCGATTTCTAATTTCTAGCTGTAAGCCATTACATCACCCGCGCATCCAAGCGGTCAACCATCTGACCACGCTCGACGTTGCTTAACTTCGGTGATCGTACAAGAACCTGTTTTTCAACGTGATATGACCGTAAGCCTTGTGTGTGTGTGTGTGTGTGTGTGTGTGTGTGTGTGTGTGTGTGTGTGTGCGCTTGCCTTTGCATATATATGGTTATTTACTAAACATAGCTTGTGCAGGGTCACAACATTCTCGAACCGAACGACGAAACGAGCTTACTAACTCATGTGCCATGGTAGGTGATAAAACTAGATTAGTCTGGCACAACGCTCATAAACATGGGGCACCCAGTGACAAAGAAGCTCACTCTAGTTGTTATGGTCTGAGAGACTGCCTAGTTAAGCATTACTCTACGTAAATAAATATAAATATACTTACCACATGTTTTCTCAGTTCTCGTTCATTGTTTGTATATGGAGATCCCGCTCTTTTGTAGGCGATAAGCTTTCGTTGATGAAGTTCCTTCAGGAAATTTTTCGCTTCTTCATCCGGGCATTCTGGTAAAAGTAAACGATTAATCTTATAATTTTGATTGTCCCTCCTTTAGTTAACACGCATGTACGTT
>CAHIKZ030004214.1:892500-942500 GCA_903632075.3 Acanthosepion pharaonis
AAGAACTTTTAGGCACTCAGAGAAATATTTTGAGAAAGCCTTTACATGAACACTTTTTTCTCTTAAAGGAATTTTCTTCTCTCTTTCTTTCTCTCATATTTGTATATGTCGCTCTACCTTTTTTGTGTATGTAAATAAACATTTTCTTGTTCTCTTGCTACACCCCGATCAGGAATTTGTGTCTTTATTCTGCCACCTAAAAGAGAAAATTGTCCACTCTAAACTTTCAAGCCGTTGTTGCTTTTATCGATTCTGTCACCTTTAACAACTCTTTCATGTGTGAAAGCCGAGACAAATTTCCCATACCATTCATGGTAAGTCAGTTACCACAGAAAAGAGGGGGATGTGAGTTCATATTTCACCGAAGATTTATTCATTATTTTTCGCACGCGCTGCTTACTAACGGTCGAAGTCCTGGGTATGACGATAAACTACATCAGGCAGTAAGGCCTCTGATAAGGAGATTAGCGGTTTTGAGGAACGTGGAACCACCTATTAAGGGCTTTTGTAATCAGGTTCACCCTGACCCATGGCAGTAGCAGATGTTAGGGTCCCAGTTATGGGCAAATAGTGATCCCCCACAAATACTATGAAAGTATATAAATAAAATTTATTGTAAAATACCATTTATATAAAGTTTTTATATAAAAAAATTACCAACGATACATGTTCATAGTAGAATAACCAACAATACATTTTATCTGTAGTTGAAGGCATACAATTGCGTTCGAAATATATTTAGTTGAAGCCATATAACTATGTTCAAAATTTTTAGATTTCGGCATTAAATAACCCATAGAGGTTGATGTGCGGCTAAACAAAATTAACCAACCAACCAACTAAAGGTCGAAGAATAACGATCTGGGAGCTGCGATAAAAGGTAACAAAATTTAAAAAGAAAGAAATACAAGTCAAAAAGCATATTATAATCCTGACGGTCAATTTTTTCCTTAGCGCGTACCTTACGTCTTGCCATTACCTTAAATAAACAATGAGCAGTTCCAGTTTGATTGCGAAGGTAGACATGTCAGAACGTGCCTGCCCTCTGTCCAGAAAACGAAAAATTATTCAATGACGCTGTTTGAGTTTAGGGAAAGAAAGAAAGAAAGAAAGAAAGAAAGAAAGGGGGGAACATTGATGGTGCTCATGTTTTTAACGTCTGCTTTAGTGAAATGGAAAACCTTGTCAGTTTTTAATCTTTTCATTTGTAACCCTTACCTCTTTAAATAATGATCAGTGTTCATATTAGATGATTGTTATTGTAATATTTTGTTAAAGTTGTTAAGGTCAAATATTTACCGAGACAATTTTATAGTCGTTGAACTCGCAAGGAGGTCATTCACTCATTAACTTAAGAATTATGATTCATCAGAAAATTATACGTCTATTGCGAGTTAATAATAATGCACAATGCTTTATGTCAGTCATGGTTAACTACGGCCATCGGGCCACATGCGGCCCGTCTGCTCTGTCTGAATAGCACGATTAATTTTATAAGGAAAATAATATTTCTTAAAATGTTATTTCGTTTTGTATTCACTTGTTCACTCACACACTCTCTCATACATAACCACATACATAAGCAATGATTAAGTACAATGTTTCTTGAGTTTTGTAAACTTTAAAGGAAACTAACGTTGTCAGCATTTTAAACCATTGGTGATTTTCGCTAAGGAAGATCATACATGTAAACATCTTTTGTTTTTGAAACAGGAAACGTTCATAAGAAATTTTTCTCTAAAAAAGAAATATTTTTATTTTCAAATAAATAAATTAGAAATAAATCCCATGAAGCAACATGTTTTAATCACACAGTCATCAGTGATAATATTACACCAAAACTTGAGTTTTTTAATAAGAAGAAAATCTTTTCTAAAAAGTAAAACTTTCCTACCATTTCTAAGGTATATGCATCGCATATAGTCTTCTGTAGTGAAAATAGCTGGGGAGCCTACTACGAAAAATTACATTGAATCTTTTTAATAGTGCGGCCCGCCTTTTGATGAACCATAGATCATGTGGCCCACTACTCGAAAAAGGTTGCCCATGCCTGTTAAAGATTTGACTTCTCTTGCATATTCATTACTGTGCGTTATCTGCCAAGCAAGGATTTATGACGGTCATTCGTTTGGTTAAATGTTTTCAGAGAGAGTGGGTAACGGATTCACGGTTGAAGTGAGACGCTTAAGTAAGTCAGCGCGGGAAAAGTCTCCTTGGTTACTCTTTAAAAGTGCATTGTGCTGCAGCAACTCACGTGTTTTGGCACATTTTGAATCTCCTGCCATTAGTTAGTGGATCTGCCACTAGGGTTGTTTCAAACCACCATTGAATCATAAATAAGCAGTTTTTAAACCGATTCGTCTGTGCGCATGACCAAATAGCATTAACATTCTAACTATGAGGCCATCACCGATTTGTTTGATACGTTTTCTACGGCTTATCAACCCTTTGTAAGTTATTTAATGCCAGAAAATAAGAATGATTCCGACCAATATTCGCCTATAGACTCAGGTACTTCAAAAAATATTTTGGCATAATTCCACAAAGGAAAGATGTAATTAAATCATGGAAAATCAAGGAAAATACTTTTTTGACAGAATAATGAGGCTATTAATTTATTTGAACACTGGAAACATTACTATATTCTATTTGTAGATATCGCCATATTTATATATTCTATTTGTAGATATCACCATGAATCAACTGACGATCGAATCGGAAATTTGCAGTGATACGAACGATATGGAACGGGGTAATTACACTAACCTCTTTATTAGGTCATTTCTTTATAAGTTTAAAAGTTTTTATTCTTTACTCTCTAGACATGTAATCTGGTTATGAGAGAGTGATTATTACCAAGTGATTATTTCTTACTTTCCTTTCTGTTTAATCAATGTGCCATACGATCAACAAGTTATTTAATGGTCCTTCAGCTGATTAGTCATGCAAATGAGTTCGTGATAATATCGTCAATGGGGAGATGGTCCCAGCGTGCGGTAATGATGGGAAGTGCCTGAAAATCATATCGCATGTAGATCCAAGACTTATGATTGAAAATGGTTAGACGAAAGTTGGAAAGCCGTCGACGGTTGTGCTAATATGCAGTTACAAGTTCACAAGTAATGGACAGATAGTAGCTCTTTAGCTTTCGTTCGCAATCTATCTAGGGTTAGTGACACGATACCCCCAGCAGTCTAGGCCCCACGTAGGGGAAGTATCTACCTAGAACAGGCACAATGATTGAGGTTCCTAAATAAAATAGTTACGTGAGTTTGCAATCTGCTGCAGGCGAAAATATTCCAATATCAACAAAGCTAGTTGATATTGACCTATTTTCGCTCGAGGTCGTCCATCAGGACAGGACACCCCATAGCATCCTGTTCATTTTTGAGTCATCATACATTTCATTATACATGTTTCCGATGGACATATATTAGGAAGCAAAAGATATTATTCCGTGTGTTCTTTCAGTTTCCGTTTTACTCAGAATAATTAGGCATCATCATCCGTTAATCAGTATGAATGATCTTTTGTATGACACCATTACAGTTCAGTGCCAAATCTGATCACTTAAATTCTGCTACTGACAGCCATCGCTATATAAATTCTTTTTGAAAAGAGTGTACCATATTATACATTAAGATGTCAATGTCGTGCATATATTTTGCTAAAACATTTAATTTGTCACGATATTAAAAACAGAAATGAACCGGATGTTTAGCTATTGCGTGTTTCTTCCGCTAATTTCAGTTGCAAAACTTATTTTCGAATTTTCGGGGAAAGGTGCTTTGTTGTAATATTAATTTTATCAAAACATGACAAGTCTTGTATATTCCGTTTATTCATATTTTTTTTAATTAATTTCGGTGAATTTCCTGTCTTTGAGACAAATTACGTTCAATTCCACTGATTCGTAAAGAACAAATATTGCCGATATATCAAATAACTTTTTAAGCAATTATCAACACCTACCTACTTGGTGTTTTATTATCTATTGTGTTAACTAAGTGTATTTGCAATCTTGCCGTTTCAGATAAGAGTTTTTTATCTGAATAAAAATTTCTGAAAGCGTGTACTTGTCTATAATACGCCCCCAACCATTTTTTGCCTTTAATTTTTATTCAAGATTTCTAGTATTATACACAGAAAAATAAAGTAAAACTAAGAATATATTCCAGAATTAATTTGCTTCAGCAATAAATGTATTAATCAGTACGTGTCACACGGAGAGGATTTTTAATAGCTGTCCTTCAAAACTTCGAATGACTCATTCATTTTTCGGCAAGGAAGGGCAAAAAGAGAAATTATTTTAGCGCAAAAAAAAAAAACGACCCGGATTTTATGAAGAAACACAATTTTGCAGGTCGCCAAATTACTTGGCAACCATAATGACGTAGAACACTCAAAAATGACGTAAACGATTGGGAAAGAAAGGAAACTCTTAAACTCTACTTGTTTAACAATGAACAATAAAATATTCTATTCTATTTTTACTAAAAAAATTTGTGAAAAGTCCCAAGTCAACAATTAAAACCAAGAGAAATTTATTTAATGAATATGTTCTATCGGTGATGATTTATAGAAGTGAAACATGGACGCTCAACACCACCATTGCAGAGACGCTTGCAATGTCACAACGTAAAATGGAGCGAATCATGCTCGGCATCACCTCACGCAGTGGTTCCCAAACTTTTTTTTTTATCTGGGCCACATTTTCTGAAAGAAAAACTTGCTCGCGCCTCACCAAATTTTATGTGATAAAAATAAATTTAAAAATGAAACACATTTAGGATTAAAGGGGAATAACCGTGGATTCGAAGTCAGAACATTATCATTGATAACTCTCTCCTCCAATTTGCGGACCCTAATTAATATATTCTTAATACGTGATATAATGCAAAAAATTCGCAATGATAAAATCAGTCAATAATTATTTATAACTATTTATACTGAGACTCATGCATGCAATTAACAAGTAATCCATAATAATATTTGAAATTTTGAAATCATTTTTATTTTTGGCATATGAATTTTTTGAAACTGTTTCTAAGTTTTTGATTGTCATTCAATCATTCCGTCTCATCCGCTATCTTATTCAGCCTCGCCTATGAGGCCCGCTGTACCGTTTGGGAGCCACCGCGTTAAAGTGACAGGAAGAACAACACTTGGTTTCGACAGCAGACTGGAGTGAAAGACATTATTGAGACCATCAAGAAGGGCAAACATGCATAGGCTGGTCACGCCTCAGAGACCCCAGGTGGATTATTAGAACGACAGAGTGGACGAAAAGGCAGTGGAAAAGAACTAGAGGGCGGCCAAAGACAAGATAGCGTGACGATCTGACCCCATACCTTGGCCCCAAATAGCCCAGTGTGACCAGAGATAGGAAGTTGTGGAAGTCAACCGGGAGTGAGATCTTGGACTTGGATCTAGATTCTTAGTAAAATGTCATGATCAAGGAAAATCTGTTCACCAAATCTATGAATCAATCTATTAATGGATTTTCTTAACAATAAGCCTATCTCTTGTGTGGCTCTCAAATCTTATATTGGGTAAATCTTAGTATAAAAATGTAAACCTCTTAGAAAAAAAAATTATACTATCCATTAATCAATTATAATCAGAACTTTGATAGTAAGATATTCCAGAATTAATTTTATTTATTACTACAAACTTTTGTTCATTTTTTAATGTTGTCGGTATTATTGACAAAGAAGATTATGTTGAAATATAAATATTAATTGAGCAAAATAAAATTATGCCTTTTAACATGTCGCTAATGCAGATGATAATAATGGCTAGCTGCTCGTTTCCAAGTACACCCGTTTGCATTGCTTGGTAGTTAATCCCTTTTGCAGACGCCTGCTCAGGCACATTTGTGTTTTTTCAACACCCACAGAGCGAAACCGTGCAACTGTGCTAAGCACACCTTAGTTAGTTTCTGGGAGAGAGCGCATAATCAAGACCAGTACTCTGAAATCCTCGGTCACAGTGACTTGTGACTTAGTACTAGCATAAACATCGACTTATCCTGAACAGTTTCGTTTTACCCAATTTTACTCACAAAGCTTGGGTTAACCTGTGGTATAGTTTACAGGCACTTCCTAATGACACTGCAGGTTGTGATCCTCTCCCTAAAGCGATATAATCAAGGAGACAAAACGACTATAGTGAGATTCGAATGCTAACGTTCAGTCACACGCCCAAAATGACAAGGAATGTATTATAATTTATTAGGCGTAGGAAAAAGTTGCAAGTCTTCTCATTAAAATTAGTTTATTAACAATAACTTGTATATATATAAAATTAATAATCAAAATATTTTCCTTGACATTGTATTAACGTGAAAGTTTTCGAATTCCATCTTGATAAAACGACTTTGGCTTGAATGCAAGGCAAAAAAAAAAGGAGGGAAAAATTAATTCAAGTTAGTTTCTTTCCAATTTATTATCTGTTAAATATCACGATTTCTTGGGAATAGTAATAAGTGGTCTCCTGTTGCCTTTTCCACGGTTTGGAATTCAGAATTTTCTTTTTCTTAGACTAGTTACTTTAGCACAGTCAGAAAGTTCTAACTATTTAATCTATAGCTATGAATAGATGATGTAGATTACGGCCTTTTCCCAATAGAAATAATGAACGTAATAGGTCAGAATCAGAGCCGGATTTAGATGAAGAGAAAGGCCCTAGACTATGCCACTTGTGAGGTTTTAGGCTATTCCACTTGTGTGACACTAGGCTATTCCACTTGTGAGGCACTAGGCTATTCCACTTGTGAGGCCTCTCCAAATCCTCCATTGCACGAGTAGAGGGAAATGGAAGTGTTAAATTTAAACAAATTGGGTAAAGCCGAGGATGATGACGAGTGTTTAAAATTACTGAAGAGTTATTTAGAGTCTACAGTGCGTTATGACAGTGTAACGGGGTTGGTATTAAATGGCAGAAATTAAAATGCATAAAACGTACAACGATATAACAGCAAAAACTTGAGACACGTGTTGACATAAATAAGAAAAAAATTGTATTTTCTTTTTGTGATGTGAATTAAAGAATATTAGTATGGTGTGTGTAAAATGTTCTCAATGTCTCGCTTGTTTAAGAGTCAGTGCTTACTTGGTTTGGTTCCGAGAATTTCGTTTGTGAGGATGGCGTTTAAAATCATTGGTTTCACGGAGCGCTGGCTAGATATGTGTTTCTGTACTGCTACTTGTCTACTTCCCACTGACTACTGCTACGGATATCCTCGTCTAATCTACTGTTCTATACTCTACTCGTTTTTATAATGATGAGGGTTAAGATGAAATATCCTTCTTTTCTATCATCACTGATAACAAGGTTATTTTTAAAATGATGAAATATCCTTATTTTTTTATCATCACTGATGGCAATGTTATTTTTAGAATTATGAAATATCATCATCATTTTGAACCATAACAACAGCATGTGTAAGAAAGGCTTATGACAGTGTATAAAATATTACACACCTTGGCTGGAGGACCCCTAGATTTTGAGGCCCTGGGCTTTAGAATGCTAAGCTTACAGGTTAATCCGGCACTAGTAAGAATATGAATTCTACCTCGTCTGGGTACCGAATATATCGAAAATATAACATTGAATACGTTATAAAATGAATTAAAACTTTAATAATAAGCAATTATTCGTATGGGAGAATTAGCTCAGATGGTAAAGCGCGAGGGGTACTGTGATCAATGATTATCGAATCGATCAACATATGAGTTTTTTTTTTTTATTTATCAAAAATATCTATTTTCTTAATGGTACGAAACTTACGTTTAATTTTAATTCTAGATTTAAATTCCTAAAACACTTTGACAAGTTAGCAATATTCTTAAAACCTTTTTCCTTAACTTCTCGATAAAATAATGACGAGGCAGAGGTTCGAACAAAAGAAAAAAAATGAAACCGGTTTTTAAAAAAATATGTTCCTTTGTATTTGTTTCGCAAACAGTTACTTATCAAATGTAGATAAGTACTGAAAGAGAGAATTGGCTCAAGTGGTGGAGCGCTCGCCTAGCATGTGAGAAGTACTGGGATGGATTCCCGAATTCTTTAGTGACTTTTAATTCTTTTTTTTTTTTTATTTTGATAAATTTCTTTTATGGGCGTGCGGTAGGTGGCCGTCGTGAAAGTGGATTCGTCGGGTTGAGTTCAAATATAAGTTTTGTTGGTTGTTTCTACTATTGCACTGACGTCCTTAGTGTTGTGGTAGGATCCACCTAATTTGCATAGTGGAGTACCGACCATATAAATATGGTTGGTACCGGGAAGAGAGGAAGGAATCAAGAGATTCAACCAGAGACTGTCCGACTGCGACTCAGTCAACACATTCTCCAGGAACGGTCTTACCAGGAATATACAAAAGACTATATGTAAATATTGTGTACACTTTCTTGTTTCAATACATTTTGTTCTAAGTACATTTTGTGTTGCATTATTATTCCATGCATTAGTCAAGTTTCAACACTTAGGAGAAGACACAAATCCATCTCTTCTCACTCTTACGTGGCAGTCTGTCTAGTAGCCTGTCTTGGTAGTCTGTCTAGTAGCCAGTCTTGGCAATCAGTCTAGAAGGTCTACTAGTACGGAAAGTTACCGGATTATTCGTGTGATTGTATCATTCAACAAAAAATATACGCATAATGGTACCCAGTCCCTATATCTGTCTCCCGATAAGCATCCTGCCATCCATTTTTTTAATCAATTCACTCCAAGCAAGGCGATGAACCTACTAAAGCGCAAGGGGCTACTGGAAATGAAGGGGAACGAAATGACTTTTTAGAAGGATCCGGAAGCCCAATCATAAACAGCAAAAAATAATTTGATAAACCTCTACTCCTGTTCCAAAAACGGGGTGGAGTTTGAACCGGACGATAGGTAACCTTATCTAATCTTAGTGAGGAAAAATAAATAAATAAAATTTCAGAGTTCAGGCAGAGACAGCAGGAATATAGAGTTGAAGTAGACTTTAAAAGGAACCAAAAACTCAATTCTAAACAGGAAACAAGGAAAAAGCCTCTACTCCTGTTCAAAAGACATGGAAGGAGTGGGAGCTGGGCAATAGGAATCCCTAAACGTGAGGTTTTACAAATTTTGTAACGGTTATGGGAACTATATAATGCAAGCGCGATGTGTCTGCGTAAAGTTTTGCAGGAAACTCGGCAAATATGAAACCGTGGCCGTCGAAATACTATGTCAGGCTTTTAGCGAACTCTGTTGAGGTTAAACACAAATTTTTGGGTAGCACGCGCGTTTCAAAGCTAGTTGAGTGTTCAGAATATGATTCATACATTTTTATGTTACACCCGGTATATTGTTGGGTATCTCTCTCTATATATATATATATATATATATATATATATATATATATATATATATATATATATAATCGGTTCATCCAAAGCAAGGCAGTACATCCACTAAAACGCAAGGGGGTTACAGGGTGTGTGTTTGTGTGTGTGTATGTGTGTGTGTGCGTCTGTTTGTGTGTGTGTGAAGATGATGAGACAAACTGAAAAATCTTTATCAAAGACGCATTTCGTAACCGCAGAAACTGTGTGTTCTCTTTGGCTTATTCAGTTTGATAATGAAAGAAAGACAAAAATATTGTGAAGGAAAAATATCTTATGATCTTATGCTCTCTGACGACAAGTGGGCATCGTAAATCAAATTTATTGCTCCAGCTTAATATCACCTCATGATTTAGGTTTGAAGAGAGTCTGTCAGTTGGGCTTGTTTGTTTTATTTGTTTGAGAACTGTTTGGTATTTTTGGATTTTATATCAGGGCATTATTATTATTATTATCATTATTTGTTTTGAATATTATACATCCTACACACACACACACACAAACACAAACTATTATGTAAATTTTTGTAACTTTGTATAATATTTATGCATTACACCCTAATCTTTATTCGGTAAAAATTTAATTGCTAATCATGCATTACTTTTTAAGTAATTTATGTCTTTGTTGTTTCCGTTCCTTATATTATGTTCTTTATTATATTATGGTTGATACTGTATATATATATATATATATATATATATATATATATATATATATATATATATATATATATATATATATATATATATATATATATATATATATATATATATATATATATATAAATTTCTTGTTGTAGAAAACATTATAATAGCAACGAACAAGCATAACTTCTTATTTAAATTACCAGCTATATTGATGTAAATTTAATAATAAATTTAATAAAACTAAAAAACAACAGGTTTCGTCCCAGCTTATCAAGTTTTATTCTGGAATTAAAAACAAAATAACAAATGTGTAAATTAATTTATAAGATGACTAACGTGAGAAAAAATATTCAAGGAAAACTAGTGACTAATAATATTCAGACCAATCAAGCAATCCCTCTCTTTACAGAGAGAAGGTTTACGGGATCTGATATAGAGAGGCTCTCTTGAGATGATATAATGAGTGAGACCGAGGCAGAATTGAAAAATAGTCAACACTAAAGCCTGTAACACAGCTCCTGCTATTAATAACATGTTGAACGATATATATATATATATATATATATATATATATATATATATATATATATATATATAGCAGCCCACGTTGTCAGATGATTTTATTAAAGATGTTTAAATGAATTCTTGTTGCTTAAATATACGTTATCGAGATGTGCGGATAGTGTAACTGATAAGACAGGAAGTGGAATCGGATAGCCAAGTTCAAATTCCGAGCTAGTCTATTACATTCATCAGACACGTGGGAAACTGTAGCCTCCGAACCATCATCCTGGAAGTAAGCAGTGTAGAAAGGCTTCTGCAAGTTCGAAGTGACATTTGCCAAACAGTGAGAGTCGAAAAGGCAAAGAAGGAACGCCCAAAATGTCTAACAGAGAGACCTGTATCAAAATTCGTCTGCGCAAAGTGCGGGATGGACTGCCAAACTCGACTATACACGCCGCGTTTGAAACATCATCCAGAGCACACTTGCTCTCAATATGTCCTGTGAATGTCAAATTCTCATAGCTTTCCTTCCTCATTATATGTCCAAGAAATTTCAGCTGTCTCTTTCTGATTCTGTTTCCTTTTTCTTAAGACTTCTACGTTGCTTACTCACTCTGTCCATGAAATTCTCAATATCCTTCTGTAGAACTACATTTCTGTTGCTTCCAGTTTGCCACTGTTATGGTCCAGGTTATTTGTAGCTAGAGTTGTGTACTTGTGTAACGATTTTTCCTTTTTTTTCTCCGTGTAGACTTCAGGTCTTTGTCGTCTGTTATTCTGGAACCTTGGCACGAAAAAATTTTCCTGCGTAGAATTCGATTCTATTCTGGCTGACAGGTAAAATTCGTGTCTTCGTTACCACTGTTATGGTTGGTGTCCAAAAGGTTTTTTATCTTTTATCTTCGCGTAGAACTTGTGTTTTTTTTTTCCCTCAATATCTCCGTCGCCTCTGTTATGGACGACTGATAACAAAAAGGGTGTATTTTTTTTTTGTTTTTTATATACAGTAGCGTCCAAAACTAAGGGACAAAATTTTAAAACTTAATATTTGTTAGAAATAACAACTGTGAAAAGCTGAAATTTTGACAACTGGTAGTCGTTATCATCCATAATAACATACTAAAATTTGAATCATTTGCAAAGGATAGAAAAAGAATTATAACAATTATTTATTTCTTTTCAAATTTGGAACGTCCAAAAGTAAGGGACAAAATTGAGAAAAACAATGTAAACGGCAAAAAAAACAATAAAAATACATGTACAATCAATATTTAGTAAATGAGCCCTTGCTCTCAATGACAGCTGCACATCTTCGACTACAAGAACGAATCAGTTCTTGACAATCCTCGATACTAATTTTAGACCATTCTTCTTGACGCTTCATCCACAAATCCTCCGTTTTAGTGGGATTTCTTTCCATAACTTTCATTCCTAAGGTTTTCCAAACATTTTCTGTTGGATTTAAGTCAGGACTTTGCGGTGGCCAATCCATAATTTCCAAATCTTGCTCGCTAAGGTAACTCATTACCACCTTTGCCTTGTGACATGGGGCATTATCTTGCATAAAGGTAGCCCTATCGAAACCTGAATTCTGTATGATTGGCACAACATGATCTTGAACAATGTTTTTATAGATCTGCGCGTTTGTAACCGGACAAGAGGCGTTGTACCTTGGCTAGAAAACATTCCAAATACCATGACGCTTCCGCCCCCAAACTTGACAGTTTTCTTAGTACACTTTACACTTAATCTTTCACCAATACGTCTCTTTACATTGTTTTTTCCATCATTTCCAAATAAATTAAAGTTGCTTTCATCACTGAAAAATACTTTTGCCCAATTTTCATATGTCCAAATTACATACCTGTTTGCAAACTCTAATCTCTTCTTCTTATTCTTCGAACTAACAAGTGGTTTCTTCCCTGGGGTTCGATTAAACAGCCCCATTTCTTGCAGTCGTCTAGAAACAGTCTGTCTCGACACATTAACACATGAGGTACTATTCATAACCCTTTTAATTTCTGTGCAAGACTTAAAACGGTCCTTTAATGACATACGCTGCATTATTCGAATTCTGCTTCACACTCCATTAATCAGGATTATGCCGAAGTTTTGCGGGGTCTGCCGGTTTTAAAAGCACTAACTATTTTGCCAGTATCATTGTAGGATTTAACAACCCTGCCTACAACACTCTTGGAACGTTTCACTTTCTCTGAAATCTCTCTAATGGTGTGCTTTTCCTTGTGTAGCTTCATAATAGCTTGTCTCACAGAGTAATCAAGTTTTTGGCGTTTCGCCATGGTGCCGGCTGATGCAACGTTTACAAATGACTAAGTAAGACTTATTCTTTAGAGGAAATCAAAAATTTGAATATAGCATACTGTTTACATTGTTTTTCTCAATTTTGTCCCTTACTTTTGGACGATCCTATTTTGAAAATAAATAAATAATTGTTATAATTCTTTTTCTATCCTTTTGCAAATGATTCAAATTTTAGTATGTTATTATGGATGATAACGACTACCAGTTGTCAAAATTTCAGCTTTCCACAGTTGTTATTTCTAACAAATATTAGGTTTTAAAATTTTGTCCCTTAGTTTTGGACGCTACTGTATATATATATATATATATATATATATATATATATATATATATATATATATCCTCCGCGTAGAATTCGTTTCTTCAATATCCTCGTCGCCATTGTTATGGTCCAGGTTAGGACCAAGGAAAAACAACACGAACGCAAGAGAAGAAATAACGAAGGTATATTACACGAAATAATAATACAAGATGTGGAAGGTGTTAGTATGACTGTCAGTCTGGTTTGGAGTGAACTACTATCGGTTCGACTCGATTCTTCATCTGTGAGATTGACCAATATTAACTGCCATATAGGAGGATTGATATTACATAGCAATCCACTGATCTTTTCTTTGTTTCTAATTCTGCTTCACACTCCATTAATCAGGATTCGCATCATTAGCTTGATTATGTGGCTCATTTAGCTGATTGTCCAATGGAGCTCGCATTCATTTGCACCTGGTTTCGTAGTTAATGAGCGTTCGGATTTTGGTGCCGCATTTTACATCCACTGTTAAAACACTTACCAGATATGTAAACTTCCGTACTTGTTTCACGTTCACATCTCTAATTCGTAGCTCACATCTTGGGCTCTTTCTCTTGTTGATGACCATACCAGTTGATGGTTAATAATTTTATCACGCTTTCCTTTACTTCTCTGTCTAGGAGATCCTGTAGTTATTTTTATTCTATATCAGCCAACAACAAGGTGTCATCAACATGTCTTATATTCTTAAGATTACGACCATCGATAATAAATCCTGGTAGGGTCCTCAACTTCCATAGGCTCGCCCCTTTGGAGAGATTACATAAATTTGGAGAAAAGACACTTCCTTGTCTTATGACCCTTTCTATTTTTGTATTCTATCCGTATGCAAACGTTTTGTCCCCAGTATGTGTTATTCTAACATCTTTTCCAAACATATCTAGTTTTCCTAACAGTTCAAATAGATCCTTGTGCCGTACCTTGTGAAATGCGTTTGCTTAATCTATAAAATAGGAATGCAAATCTTTCTGAATTTGTATTGCTCTATCCAATATCATTCAATTATAATTATCCTTGTTTCTCCCTCTGTTATTTCACCCGACCGTTACACCCTGCCAATACCTCATAAATAATGAACTATTCTGCTTTAAATGCGTGGAAAGAGGGGAAAAATCACTACTTTGTTTCAGTGAAAGAAAGAAAGAAATAATTTTAAAAAATAAGGAGGGAAGAAAGAAGTAGGGAGAGAGAATCAAATTAAACTGATAAAAACACATACTACACTTTGATCTCAGCCAAAAGGCCGTTTATCTACTTGACCCCCCCACCACCACCACCACTGAGTCAGGTTGTGACACAAGGTCGGTTTTTAACGTGGGAACCCGAATGTTTTCACTCGGGCCGCTGGTCCAAGCTGGTCTTAGCTGGTCATAGCTTGTTCAAGCTGGTCAGAGCTGGTCTAAGCTAGTCATAGCTGGTCTTGGCTTGTCCTAGCTGGCCCAGACCCGAGCCGATCCAAGCTAGCAGTAGCCGTGATCGAATCTTAGCCAAAAGGCCGAGAAGCGATGGCGACCGCGATAAAATCAATATTTTTCAGACGCACTGTATCGAACGACGGCAACTGAATAAGGCAATCGAAAAAAAAAAATTCAGTTGCCATAAATAAAATAACATCGTCCGCTGAATTATTTTAAAATTATTATTAAGAGAAATGCTCGTAAAACCGGGATTTGCCTAGAAAGAAAGAAAGAAAGAAAGAAAGAAAGAAAGAAAGAAAGAACGAACGAAAGAATGAAAGAAAGAATGAAAGAAAGAAGTGTTTAACGTCTCCTGACAATATCTCATAAGTAATGGACTATTCTGTTTTCATTGCATAGATGAAACACGACAGAGGTTACTAAATTTCAGTGATAACATGAATGAATGAATGAATGAATGAATGAAAGAAAGAAAGAAAGAAAGAAAGAAAGAAAGAAAGAAAGAAAGACAGCAGGGAATATAGAAGTGTTTAACGGCTATTTCAGTGAAATGGAAAATGTTACCAATTTCAAATATTTTCATTTGTACCCACTTCTTAAAATAACGACCATCATTCATATTTATGATTATTATTGCAATATTTCGTTAAATTTGTTAAGCTCAAATTTTTAACGATGTGATAGGGCAATTTCTGCAATTGCCATAGAACTCGTCATGAGTTTATTTAATCATTAATTGAAGATTTAAAACAATAATCATTGCCGAAGACTGGAGGTCGTTAAAAAAAAGCAGTGTAATGGAGAAAATCGTCCTTTTCACACTCTGTCTTATTGCGGTCAAGTTTATCCATGTTTGCCAATATATATATATATATATATATATATATATATATATATATTGATAAGTTACGCTCATTTAAAACAGTGAAAACTAAATTTAATATTCGTCGATTTTTTATTTATTTACAAGACAGCCATGTTGTTGAGTCCATTAAAAACTCCCTTACAATGTGAATAAGATTTTTTTCATACATACTTATAATACTCTTGTTCCAATAAAAAATATTAATAAAAAAGAAAGAAAATCCAATAAAAAACACTTTCAAATTTTCAATAACCTAAAACTGGAATGATTTACTCTCCCTGAAAGTACTCTTGTTTCGTCTATTTAAAAAAAAAAAATCGCTTCAAAGTAATTGAAATACATCCGTGAATTTTTCATGTAATTAATTAATGGGTCTTTGAAACGTTGTGATATCAACAAAATTAAATGTAAATCTGAAAGTACTGTCCTTAATTTTGTTGATATCACAACGTTTCTTGTCTTTTTCATGTCGAATAGGTTTTAGTGAATTCCAAATAGAACACGTAGATAGAATGTTCTCGGAATAACAAGAAATCATCAATGGGAACATAAGCACTGAAATGTTTATCCGCGATTTAAGAGTTAAAAAATTCACTATTGATAAAGTGACAACTGGAGAATCCGGGCATCGATCCCGGTACCTCTCGCATGCTAAGCGAGCGCTCTACCATCTGAGCTAATTCCCCATATGTAGCAAATTGGCTCTGACAAGCCTATTTACTTATGCATTGGTTTCGGCAATCGAAATGCTTTGTGGAGACTTTTTGGTGTCATGATTGACTATTTCTCGATAAAATACAGTCTCCAATAGAATTAAAGATATAGGGAACTTTAGCGTCTTTTTTTGCGATGCAGAAAGACACATTGATTTGAACATTCTTGCAAAAATCAAATAATTATTGGATTTTAATGAAACTTTCAGGATTTATTTGTTAATGAATGAAATTATTTTAGAAAGCATTTTTTAAAAAAAGAAAAAACACTTTTTTTTACATCTGTTAGTTACCCCACTCATTTGATTTTATGAAATTTCGAGAAATTAAATTTAGAGCCGCTTAATCATTTAATGTTTATATTAGTTTAAAAAAAGTGAATTAAAATTGGTGAATTTAAAATCATCAATTTCTTTTTGTAAACCAGAAACACCAGTTACTGAAAATTTGCTCTGAATCCTAGAATAAAAAAAATGCAATCAAAACATTGGGAAGCTTTTAATCGCTTTTATGAATAAGATGGGCACTATTGTCTTAAGATAAAAAATCTTTCGACGAATAATGAATTTTTACAAAAATTGTTTCCATTTTTTTAAAAATTTAATTAAGATAATTTATAAAGTTTTAAATCTTTTAAAATTCTGTATTAATTTGAGGCGGTTAGGTGATATTGTCATTAGGCAAAAACTATATTCAAAAAAAGAAAAAACAAGCTAAGTACAATTCATGGAAAACCAATATTTTAAAAAGAATTTTGAATTTTTTTTTTTTGTTTGTGCGTATGAGCGTGTCGATTTTTGTAAATATGGACGTCCATATACGACAATATCAAAAAATAAGAGCGATAACTATGCAGTAGATTTTAAGCCAAAGTATCTAAAATTCAATAAAACATTAGGTTACGGAAAATATTTTCCTAATGTTTTTAAATTACTAAGTACTTAATGGAAAAAAAGGCGCTCACATTATGTTCCCCAATTATTTTTACAGATGTATACACCGTAGAAAAACATAAAAATAAATTTCCGTCTGTCATCAAACTGTCAACATATCGGCACCTTAAATAAACAGCTACCGCCGTGTTGAAAATGCATTTTAGCGATATTTTAAAATAATAAAGTAATATTTGTTTCAAATTAGATTAATTCAAATAAGATTAATTAAACTTCAAATCAGCTAATATTCCTCAAAAAAAGTTTCAGAAAAGTATATTTTATTTTTGGAAGATTTTTTGATAAAGAAAATTACATTGCAATGAAGGAAGGCTAAAAATGGCGCTCAAATCAGCGATGCTTAGGAATTTCAAAATGAAAACTCCTTCCAGCCAATTAAATTAGTTTTGAAATGCAGCAAAGTATTTTGCTTATTGGCAATATTAAGTTTAATCTTTTATATTGAATAAAGCTAAAATAAAAGCTTCAAGAAAGATTTTTCATTTTTTAAAAATTTTAAACCTTAGGCATCGCGAATCTGTGAAGGTACCAACAATGTGATTCGATGAATTTTGTTTACTGTTTTGAATTTTGAATAACTAATATAATTCAAAAGAAACAAGGATGCAGACATGGAAACAAGTTATATCCCTTATTTTGAGGTTGTAACACGCAGTAAATATTTGTTTTAATCATTTGACTCCAAGCAAGGCGATGATGCCACTAGAACGAGTTGCTTACAGGGAGTGAAAGAGAATGAGAAGACGTTAGTGGGGAAGATCGAGGAAAGGGCAATAACGGAACAGGGTTTAAGAAGACAGAAGATGGCGATTGGCGTTGCATTTGAATTTTTGAAGTTATCAGTAAAGCAAGAAATCAGGTGAGAAGTGCGAGAAAAGAAACTGTTAGTAGATAAGTGACGATCTAGCAAGGTCAACAGAAAATCGGTGAGATCTAGTTGCCAATGCATTACCATGCTTAAATGTACGTAGTCGAGACAACAGGGGAAAAACACATTAGAACAATTGCCATGAATATATATATATATATATATATATATATATATATATATATATATATATATATATCATATACGCCAGCTAGATGTTTTTCCATAAAAGCTGTCTGCGTGCAATCTGTGGAGTTAACCTTCAAGATAGGACATTTAACATTTAACAGGTGTAATATTGGAGAAATCGAGACTTTTCTCATACAGTCTCAGTTACAGTGGACTGGTCTTGAGAATGTCTGATGACAGGACACCCAAGATCCTAATGTACAGCCAGTTAGATCAGGGCTACAGGAATGTAGGACGCCCATGGCTAAGATACAAAGACAAGATAAAAAGCAACTTGTCAGTGGTCAATATACCACATAACACCCTTGAGCGCTTAGCCTTGGAGCGGGTAGAATGGAGATCAACGTGTTTTAGTGGACTCAGCAGTTTTCAATCTGCTTGTCTGAATCATCTTCAAGAAGCGAGAGCAAGATCTAAGAGGTCAGTCAATCTAAGAGTGATCTCATCTCACAATCCTCACACTTGCTCCATATGTGGCCTCCTTTGTAAATCACTAGCGGGTCTTAAATGCCACTTAAGATTATCGCACAAAATTTCATAACAGACTCAACTAAGCTGTCAGATCCTCATACGTCGAAACCGACGGGGGAGTCCATTATACACACACACACACACACACACACACACACACACACACACACATATATATATATATATATATATATATATATATATAAACCTTGACGTTGGCCAAAAATTAAACTGATAATGCTGACCTCTTGCTAGTCTCTATAAGGTGCGAATGATGAATGGAGGAACCATTTTTTGCATCCACCACGACATGGGTAGGAAAGCACACAACTTATGGGGATTTACTAATCAAGCAGTCGTTTGACACGAAATTACACACACATGCCATATATATATATATATATATATATATATATATATATATATAAAACGAACTCACGAAAGATAAGTCTGCAGAGCACTAAAGACTTCAAAACTCTTTTTATTCCCTAAAGTGCTTATAAAACATATAAGGTCGGCGTGTTCTTTCTCTTTCACTAACACCCAGTTCATGCTAACTTCATTGTTCGAATACTTCGTTAAATTCCTGTAATTGTAAGTTAGACTTTATGCGATTATGGCTGATTTTATAGATGCCAACCCGAATTTTTGGATACACATCGAGGTGAATGTGTCAATGTGATACGCTAGGCTGAATCCAAAACTGGATCTTATTCTAGTTGGCGCTACTATGATATCTACCGAGGCATTTGCGACATGCCGTAAATGACGATGCACTCATTATTGCTGGAAAATGCCCAGGAAAAATGATGACATGTTCTATGTCTTTTTTTAAAAATTACATCAAATCAGTTTACAAGCATTAAAATCACTATTTGGTGATTTTTTGGGGGGGGATAAAAATTTGTTTATGATTTTTAATACATAATCACTTCACTGCCTTTAACCCTAACCTTACCCCTTAACTTCTAACCCCTAACCACTAACCCTAACATATTTCATATTTCCAACAGTTAGTAAATATCATACCATATTAGAAAATGAATAGTAGATTTCTTACTATAGTAGAGGGCACCCCGACACAGTGTAATGGTTAGCAATCTCATCTCTTGTGCCGCATCTATGCTACGCTTAGAGAATCACTATCATACTATAGTAGAAAATAGAAGGTAGATATCATACTATAATCCATACCTTCTATATAGTAGAAAATAGAAGGTAGATATCATACGATAATCCATACCTTCTATATAGTAGAAAATAGAAGGTAGATATCATACGATAATCCATACCTTCTAGTCTCTATTTCAATGCTAATCAGCAGGCACGGGAACATTTTCCGACAAGTGGGACGCCGTGAAATATGACTTATCATAAAGCGGATTGTCCCACTTAAAGATTCAAAGTAAATTTTTGTTGAAGGTGCCTCAGTATTTTCGCTACAGAATATACACGTAAGCGTCTGCTTTAGACATGGTGTAAAGTTGATTTTTTTTCTTTGGAGAAGAGATTTTTTTCTATAATTATGAAATTGAAATCTTAGTATAATATTAACCCAGATAACAGTGTGATTAGCACACGCCGCTTCGTGTGGTTAATTTCTAATTTATTCGCTTGAAAAATAATATATATATATATATATATATATATATATATATATATATATATATATATATAATTGCTGTCCCTCCTATTCAATAGGGTCGTTAGTCAATCCCCATTGCAGACTCTCGCACAGGCACATTTGTGTTTGTTCAACATCCACAGAGCCAACCTGTGGTTTAAACTGCACCTACGCTGAGCAGACCTTAGTTACAGTTTCTGGGAGAGGGCGTGCTATCTAGCATGATCAACAATCTGAACAAAGCCAGCACACTCAAACACTCGGTCACGATGACTTGTGACTTCGTGCTAGCACAGCTATCGACGGCCCCCAAGTGTTCTGTCTACCAAATTTCACTCTCAATTCTTAGGTCAAACTGTGGTATGGTTTTCGGGTACTTTCCAAAGGTGCCGCACGCTCGGATCGTCCAGACCGATAACGTCAAGAAGTCTCCTTCTTGACAAATCAATACCGTAATGAGATTCGAACCCAGGTCTCATGGTCAGAAAGCGAATGTTCTAACCACGCAGCCTATATATATATATATATATATATATATATATATATATACCCAAGTATATGATTGGTGTATATGGAATGAATTCCAATAACCAACAAATACTATTCTTAAAAAGTGCTCAATACAAAGTAGAGCAGATATAATTATTTATTTAAAAAAAATTTATAACATAAATATGTTATAAAATCACTACAAAATACCATTTTGTTTCAACACCCTCGGTGTCTTATCAAGTGATGATGTTGAATCAACATCATCACACCGAGGGTGTTGAAACAAAATGGCTATTTTTGTAGTGATTTTATAACATATTTATTTTATAAATTTTTTTTTTAAATAAATAATATATATATATATATATATATATATATATATTCTCAAGAGAAAAAATATTAGGAACGTTTCCTGTTTCTAAAGCAAAAGATGTTTATACGTTTGATCTTTCCTTGGTGAGAATCGCCAATAGTTTAAAATGATGAAATTAGGTTCAGAAAGCTAAAAAGGCCGCATGTGGCCTGTGGGCCCCAGTTTGACATTACTTCTTTACAGGATGTAAATCTTTCATTCCTTTGGAATGCCCGAGTAGTTACAGTGTGAATAATTAAAATTTTTCCTCTTTTGGAAAATGACAACGGGATTTAACCAGACTTTTACGGCGTGTAAAAAGAAATGTTGTTGCATACCATATTTTTATTATTGGCAAGATCAAAGTCTAAATCCGGTCAAACTGCACCTATAAGTCTGTTCAGGAAAGATAAAACTGACTTCTGGAGATGTCGGATATGAAAATCTCAATACGTCATATCAGACAACAACGCTTTAACTTGAAAAAAAGAAAAAAATTAAACCCAGCGTAAAGCTAAAGTTAAATCTTGCTACGTTTCGTATTCTGTATCCAGAAAATATTGCTGGCTTTAGTTGCTTGTTTTTTTTTTTTTTTAATAAAACTGTAATATACAGATTAATCATTGACAACATATAATTATCCATGAAAATAATTACAACTAAATTTATATATACATAAGTATCTGTAAATTTTTAAAGCATATATATAGTTATGTATGTCCTGTCCCACATTAAAATAATAACCATATAAATATGTAATGTAAATATGTGGGCTTACTTGTTGCTACGTACGAAACTCTATTCATTGATATGCAATTCAACGCATATATTCAAATAGCGAGTGTGTTTTCTAACGTTAGAGAGTTCTTTTCTATAACAGATTTGGTTTTGCTCTTGTGCGAAGTTTGGAAGGAGAAAAAATAACTGTATGAAACTCGATTGCAGAAACAAATAGACACATGGTTAACTTTCATCGATGATAAACTCTTAGTTTTGACCACAAATAACATTAAAAAGTAAATATAACGTGAAGGCAAAAGAAGACAAAAAGCAAAAACAAAGCAAAACATAAATCAATTTTCTGCTTCAGATAGGCCCTGAAATTAAATCTTTAAATTGGACTCTAACAAGTCTATTCATTTAATCGAAAGAAGGATGTCCCTTCCGAGAAGAACATCTCGTTTGCCAGTCTTGACAAAAAGCACCCAACAAGTGGTAAGTATTTCGTCGTCCAAGACGCCTGTTCCTTTGTGCATTTTAGAAAACTTTGACAATGTTAGTTTTAGATGCGCTAATGAAAAATGCACTTTATAAAGTTTGTTGCCTGAACTTAAATTTAAAGAAAAATATTTGTATTTCGATTCCACACACTCACACATATATATCACACACACACACATATATATATATTATAAATTAATTGATTTAAAATGTTTTTTCGCTACACAGTTCTAACCATGTTTCAAAAATGGAAGCTTACTGTTCTTTCTTTTTATTTATATATACATATATATATATATATATATATATTATATATATATGTATATTATATTATATATTACATATCTATCTATCTATCTATCTATCTATCTATCTATCTATATATATATATATATATATATATATATATATATATATATATATAATGGTTGGCATCTCGTATTCGAAGATATCCGTCTACTCAGACGGATAGCAAATCCCTATTGCATACGCTTGCTCAGGTATATTTTGTGTTTGTTCAACACTCACAGGTCTATATTGCAACGATGCTGAGCAGACCTTAGTTACAGTTTCAGGGAGAGAAGCGTGTTATCTAGCGTGATCAACAATCTGAAACCTAGCACATCTAATTTCAGCCACAAGTGTTGGGTTAAGCCGTGGTAAGGTTTTCAGGCACTTTCCAAAGGTGCCGCACGCAGGGATCGCTAGACCGATAAGTTCACGAAGTCACCTTCTTGACAAATATTGAAATTTGAACCCGGGTCTCGTGGTCAAAAATCAAAGGTTCTAACTACCCAATATTATATATATATATATATATATATATATATATATATATATATATATATATATGTATGTGTGTGTGTATGAATATCTATCCATATATTATATATATGTACAATATAGTTATTATATATATAATATTATATATATTTTTATATACATATTATATATGTTTGTAGATATTATATATATGTATATATGTATATGTATATATTATATGTATATACATGTACATGTTATATGTATATATGTACATATTATATCAATATCTTTTTTATATATATATATATATATATATATATATATATAAAAGTGAACATTGAAAACACTCAGAGGCGACAGGCTGTTTCACGCAATCGTTAGGCCACTTATATATATATATATATATATATAAAGATATATATATATATATATATATATATAAATATATATATATATATAAAGATATATATATATATATATATATATATATATATATATATATAAAGATATATATATATATAGATAAAGATATATATATATATATATATATATATATATATATATATTGAACAATTTAGTTCATGCCACATGATTGATAAACTCCTACAATAAAAAAAAATCCTCAAATTGCCATATTAATAAAAAAACGCACTCTCTTAAATTTTCAAAAAAATTCAGCCTTAGCGTTGCGACTGCACGCAAAAAAAAGTTTGTATCCGTTAACAATAAACATTAAAAAAAATACATATTTCGATTCGCATTTAATAAATACATGTAAGAAATATATATATATATATATATATATATATATATATATATATATATATATATATATATATATATATATTTACATGTATTTATCTATTAGCAAATGTAATTTCTAGTGGGTACACGATATAGGCCAATTGGTATTAATTTCACTGTTTAAGAAAATTTAAAAAAATAATAATATTAACTCTAACACGCATACCAACTAAAAATAATGTTTATAATAATTAAAACATAATCTCGGATTAAAGAACTCATTTAAAAAATATGTATATATATCTTACACACACATATCTTTCTCTCTCTTTTATATATATATATATATATAGATAGATAGATATGTATATATATATATATATATATATATATATATATATATATATGTACACACACACATATATATATATATTCTTTTTAAAAAAACTGTTGAGCAAATAGACACAGAACAGTCCTTGAAAACGAAAATACTTGTGAAAAAATAACACAAAATAAAAATAAATGTGAACTTTGGCAAACTTACCGATAACGTAAAAAAAAACTAATTCGGCAATTTGAAAAATTTAATAAAAAAAATTGAGACAGAACTTGTCGATATTATATTTTGAAATTTGATCAATTACATCAGGAATTGAGCCTGACTCTCTTTTAAGTGCAATGGGGGAAGGTGCAACCTGCTGGCTCTCCCAGATTTATAAATGGAGATTGACTAATTTCTGCCTTGGTGCCAAATATCTCAAAAACCAATTTGATTTGTGATGGAATGTGGCAAAATTATTCACGCATAAAAAGACGGCATACAAGTAATTAACAATTAATAAAAACCAAACTGAAAATATATACCTCGGCCTGTTGTGGCATTTGAGGTACTTGCGTAATTGCAGCCAACAGCAGTGGTTGGACTTCGAACCCAGATAAAAAGAGGGGATTTCGAATGAAATCCTTACTTTTTACTTGGGTTCGAATCCCCATCACTAATTCTCAATGTCACCATTTGGTGACATTCAGCATTAGTCATTAAGCCATTAATACAATAACAATTTTTATCTCTCCATTTTTTATACGAGATTAAGCTAAGCTGAGTAAAACAAAATTCTCAACTCCGCCCACACATTTCGTCGTTAATCAATTAACTGCGGACAGTGAGGATTTCAGTCACTCTCGTCCCTTAAGCGTGAATGATGGAAAAATGCATTAAGCTCGATGGCTCAAGTATAAATAACGGGAATTTCAATCCCTTTAGTTACATAACTTAAGTGTAAATTATTTACATTATTCGGACTATTGTCCTCATTTTTGTCGCCATATTTATTACAAAGTTTCGGCCGTTGTACGCTCTGGCCTTCTTCAGGTGGTTGGAATGTCGAACTGAACCCTTTATTTCGCTCACTGGGGTAGACTGTTCTAGTTCCACGTGCCATGTTATCTCCTGTTAATTTCCCTCTGAAAGTTCTCCTTAACCGGGTATTGAACTCACACTCTTTGGGTCCTGTCACTGGATCGAACCAACGCCTTTATCCACTGTGTCATATGTCCTTGTAATAAATATGGCGACAAAGATGATGACAATAGTCCAGATAATGTAAATAATGTACATAATACCTCATCTCAGAAATATAGACAGATACTTAAGTGTAAATGTTGGGAATTTCTGTCATTTCCGTTCGATGGCTCAAGTGCGAATGACGGGAATTTCAGTCACTATAATTCTATGGCTCAAGTATGAATCTTATGAACTTCATTTATTACATTTCATATATTTATATAGTGAAGGATATTACCGCGCTCCTTGTCATCATCTGAAAAGTTTCAGGCTAGTAATAGTCGAAGATAGATTACCTATCCTAAACGTGATATATCGATTGCCGTAAAGAGTCGGCGGGTGATAAATGAAGTCCTATGGAATTTAGAATGACAAGTCGGAAACCGGTGTAGTTTTGTGTTTCGTTTCGAAAAGAAATTCAGATACAATAAAGGTTTCATTGAAAAAGGAGAGAGGAAAAAGAAGAGAAAAAAATTAATAAATGCCAACTACAATTCTCATATTGAAATCTTAAAGATACAGAGATGAGCTACTTTTTTAATTTTGATGTGTAATGACAAAATTACGGAGGTGTAGGCTTTAAGAAAGCTTTATTCAATTGAGAATACAAGGTTCGCGTATAGTGTCCTTTTATAGTCCCAGTAAACAGAAATAGCTCTCTCAAAGAATAGAGTAACAAAACAAGGGGAGACCACTCTTGATTATTGATAACAGTATGTAAATTTTAACTTAGCCTATTTCAGTCATGTCTACAAATCTAAATTTAATAGTGGATGTTTTTAATAACCAATAATTCCGGGTGATTTTTTTGTATTAGATCCTTGTAAAAGTTCATGTCCGATTAGAAAATTAAAAACAAAATTTTACATACTCACACAAAAAAAAAAAATTCATTAGTCAAGTACATAGTCTCCATAGTTTTTTAACAACTGTCTTCCGTTTTCTACAAGCTTGTTGATGCCATTTTCGTAGAAACGTCTTGTTTTTTGTTGGAAAAAAATTATGGGGTAGTTTTCGACTGACTGTACAAAGTCATTTTTTTTTCTTTTAAATTGTTTTGTAAAGACCAGAACAAATGGATATCCAAAGGGAAGAAGTCAGGAGAATACGGTGGTTAATGGACGGTTTCCCATTTCAAATCTTTAAGCTTCTGTAAGATATATTTTGCGTTGTCGTGATGGATACCTTTTCGATGTGCCAAAATCGGTTGCTTTTCTTGAACCCACGCCTCTTCAAATGGCGAAAGGCACTTCAGATATTGATTTTTAAACGCTTAACAATCTCTTAAGTTGAAATCTTCAGTTTATTCTCCGCAATGTCAAGCAGAGCGTTTTCATCGACATCGGAAGATCACCCGTAGCATGGTTGATCGTTTAGTTTAAAATCACCATGACAAAATCTATCAAACCACTTTTTGACTGTTCTAAGTGCTCGGGTACGATTCAAAATAAACTTTCTAAATATTTTTGTTGCAGTTTCGACACTTACTCCTTTCCCAAATTCATAGAGTATAATATGGTGAAAGTGCAACTTTTCATCTACCATTTTTAGTGCATCCATTTGTGGACAAATCTTCAGCCTTCAACAAAGTCTCACTCGCAATTGAATGATGCAAGTTTTGAATCTAGAACACATCAGAAATCGACACTAAAACAAATGCCACTGTTAAGTTGCGGCCATTTTATATTAACAATGAACATCAAGCACAAACTTTTGCAATGATCTGATAGAATCCTATAATTAATAGAGTATTTTTTTTATTTTGAAAAGGTTATAATTAATGAAAGCTGTCTTTAGAAACCTTTTAATTTTTATAATTAATAACGGTTTTACGGCGAGCATTAATCGATTAAATCCATTAGAGGTCATATTATCCTTTGGATCAAATTACCGATGTCCACATTTGATACCAGCAATACCAGTTTCTCTTTTGTTATCTCCCTTTCGAGCAGTGGTTCGTAGGGTCGTCTCAAAGATCGATTCTATCAGAGTTCGATCTTCACAAAGCGTCTAACACTTTTATCCTAAGCTTATTAAATTTCTTCTCAAGAAAAAAAAAAGATTTACGCGATGCAGTGGTTAGCTTGCTAATCTGCAATGATAATGAGTTCGATCCTCACTGTATATTCCACATGTGTGGTCTTGTGTTTTACTAGGCTAAATTTGGTAAATACTTATATAAGATAGCTTGCTGAAATGTAATGGTTAACAAGCTAGTCTCGTAGTAAGTTCCCTCTTCATCTGGTGTACTTCTAGTCTTGTTTCAGACTAAGTTAAGCTTAGTTATTTGTAAAAGGCGCCTCGCCGTAGCAACATTAACAACATTATCTGTCTATATATCTGACTGTCTCTCTCTTTAAGTCTGTTTCTTTATGTCAGTCTCTCTCTCTCTCTCTCTCTCTCTCTGTTCCAGTCACTTTCTGTTTATGTCTGTCTTTCTCTTTATGTCTTTGTCTATTTTCCTCCGTTTTTATATTTGCTTGACGCTTTATATCTACCTGTCTCTTTGGCTTTTTTATGTCTCCTTGTCGCTTTATGTCTGTCTATACCACTTTTTATGCCTCTTTCAGTCTCTCTCTACTTGACTCTTTACATCTCTCTGTTTCTTTATCAATATTTGTCTGATTCTTTCCATGTCTGTTTCTTTATATCTGTCTGACTTTTTATGTCCGACTCTTTATCCATATTTTTCTCTCTCTTTCTCTTTCTCTCTATTGATGTCTCTCTGTCACTTGATGCCTGTCTGTGTGTTTTTCTCTCTACCTCTTCATGTCGATCTCTCTCTTCAAGTTTGTTTATCATAAAAGTTTGTTTGTCCAAGCACACGGTTGTGATGATTTTGTCCTTGAGCAAGTATTTCATATTTATTATCAATTGCGATATTCTTTAATATATTTTTTTTTAATTTTACACGTGTGTGTGTTTTCAATTATCTAACTTCCGTTGTACGTAATCATCTATTTACCAGCGCGGATTACTTCAATTCATTTATGCTGACGTACACATTTCAAGACAAGGTATTCTCCACTGAAAAGTTCTCGGCCCGACTAAAAATGAATTCTTAAAAATCTGATATTTTCATTTGATCAGAAAGGATTGAGCTGAGAACTTTTCAACATCTACTCGTCTGTTCCATCGGATTTTTTTTTCTCTGGTTCTAAGTGTGTCTTTCTCAATAGAATTTTAATTTATTTATTTGCGTAATTTTATGGTCTCTATTTTTATCGAGTGGGGTTGTTGAAGAGTTCTCGATCCGCCTAACTTCCGAAAATCAGTATTTTTGATGAAAGACGGGCAGAAAAGGGGGGGTGATTTTTGATGATGGGAAAGGGGTTGTAAGGTGGAAAATAATTCATTACCCACAAAGCCACGCAGGCGCTTTTGAAGTCTGTCAAAACTGGAAAGTTAGCATTAAGCAGCTCCTGTCCAAATATGGCAGCAATAGGTCATTTTTTATTCAGATCTGACTCTGGTAAAGAAGCGAAATAAACGGATAAAGACAAAAAAATTATAGATCATATACTCTGTTGTAACCGGGATCCAATGAAATGGAAACACCATTTCAGCTATTTTTCAGACACGGAAGTGCCGTGTCGGCCATATTGTTATGTGTGAATAAAAAGCAGGAGTATCGCTTCTGCAGACAAAAATCACCAGACTAAAACTGCTTTGCAGTTCTTACTACAGACCTTCTTAGCAAATTGTGACATACCCTATGGGAAGATGTACGGGTAGTGTAACGGATATCGGTGTGAAAATGAAATCGGCGAACCATGTTCAAATTCCGGGCTAGTCGGTTGCGTTCACTTTCGCACTAATACTTCTGGGAAAGGCATGACTCCATCTCAAGCCTTTTTGTTTAAATGGCAGGGTAGATTAAGGTCTCTAATCTTAAGTGGAAACCAGTCTCGGAGAAAGAAGAGTTTGAATTCAAAACCGGGGAGAAGGCCGCGTCAAACCACTCGACTATCTTTCCCAAGCATGCACAGAGATTCATGGATAATAAAGAAAAGAAATCTGTGAAGAGTCATGGAAGTCTGAAGTGACATGGCATTTAAGATGAAAAAAAAAAACACATGGGTATCGTAGATTTTAAAAGTTTTGTTCTGCTTGAAAGGGTAACTATCAGGCACTGTTTAATATCGGTTTTGAGCGAATGAGAGAAATCATCTGCCTATATTTATGAGATGTAACTAAGTGTTGGTTAAAGTAATCAAGTGACTTGACCCAAAGAGTTGTGAGTTCAGTAACTGGCTACAGCAGAGGTGAACAAAAAATTGGAGAGCTGAATTACTAAAGGAAAATAACTGAAAATTGAGATATTCAGAAAAGGCATGGCACGTGGAAATAGAACATTCTATCACTGTAGACGAAATAAATGGTTCGGTTCGAAATTCCAACGAATATCACCTGAAGACGGCCGGAGCGTACAACGGCTGAAACGTCGTGAATATGACAATAAAGATGAGGACGACAGTAGGAACAATGTAAATAGTGTAGAGAGAAATAATTACAAACGAAGACATGAAAACTAACCATGTCACATGCAGAAACTTTGGAAACGACAAACTATTTTAACTCATAAAGCTTGTCATGGCCAATAATTAACACAAGCGTTAAATCATTTGAAATTAATTATGGGCGGCCTCATTTAGTCACGCAATGCTGATTTTTTTTTGCAGAGAGGAATGTATAACTTCCGTTTAAAGACCTTTGTTTTCCCACTAAGACTATGTAGAATTACAAAACTTAGTTCATAAGACCAAATTCAGAGAAATCGAGAAAGGAAGATTGCGATACGCCAATCTCTTACTATAGAAAGGCCTGCCCGCTTTAAAAATCAGTACTTAGAATCTTGCTTTACATCGGGATCAAATACCAACCACTATATCCAGCAGGAAATGCGCAGGTCTCTTATTTATATATTTGTGTTGTCATGTGTTTAACATATTTGTGTTGTCATTGAAAACTTTGCGTGACAAGTCTTCTTATCAGTATCACTGTAGACTATTTCAGTACTATCACGATCTGCGTTATCTGAATTTGTCTTCGAATCTTCAGTTCCTCCAGTTTCGTCTATCGTATTTAGAGAGCAGCTCCAAGTACAAAAACTATTATGGGCACTGCTGTGATCTTTAAGTAAAGTAGTTTTCCAGAGCTGTTACTTTTCTTTATCTTTTTCTTTCTTTTCTCCTCCTCTTTCTTTTTCTTCTTTTGTTTCTTTTTTCCTTATTTCTTTTCCTTTTCTTTGTTTTCTTTCTTTTATATCTTTTTCCCCTTTCTTTCTTTTCTTTTTTTCTACGATTCTTTCATCTTTATCATGGTGTCTAGTGACTTCTGCGGTATGGTAGACATATTTTTTGTTTTAGTTCGCCAAAACCAGATGAGATCTTCTCGCTTAGATAGAAGGTCGGTTTCCATTTCAGAGTTCCAAAGTATTTTAATCCTTATTTTCTATACGGGACTTTTGATTTAGATTAATACCATCTATTGACGAACTTGAAACTAAATAGTTTGTTCAAGTCTCAGTATATCGCTGTTCCTGCTCTGTTGTATAAAGTATCTAAGTAAAATGTTAGTGACGTCTTTCAATGGCAAGTAATCGATGTAAATTTTTTACTTAAAACGTATGAAGTTGTTAAAGAATTTTTACAAATGGAGGTAATAAACAAGTAAACACCAGCATTTTACGGTTTCAATTATTTAAATACGAAACCCTATTAATTCATTTTATTTAATTAAACATTGTCTTAATTTTTTTAAGTCCTTAATTCGACATAGTCTAACTTCAGATGCGATCTCTATTTTGTTTGGGTACATTTTTGGCACAAAATTTAAAAAACATCTCTCCTAAGAGTTTCTTCATATAAAATCGAGTTTTATGGGACACTACAGACATCTAACTATTAAATATATCGAATACATAACTATAGCATTTTAACTGAAAATATATTAGCAGTTCTCGCAGATTTTATTAGAACATTTACCCGTATAGTATTTCATTGAATGAATGAATGAATATATATATATACACATACATACATTCTTTTTATAGATACAGATATTTAAGTAAAAGCTCTGTTTATAATAAACATTATTAAATATCATTTACCGGCTTGAATGTCCCAAAAATTTTCATGGAAAATATTAGTACTCCGACAGGATTCGATTCTGTACCCTATACGGAACCGTCATATAGCCTGACGTGCCTTTTAACCGATTCGGCCACAGAGGATCGTTCGGTTCGCAAGATCGAATTTACTGCTTTTAAACTTCAATCATCCATGAATCTCTCACGTACATTCATATCTGCTCATGGCGTATCAAATGTAAACAAATGACGTCATACATTATGAAATGGACAAAGCCCGACAATTATTTTAAGACATTTTTTATGTTTATACATTCTTTTTATAGATACAAATATTTAAGTATATATATATATATATATATATATATATATATATATATATAAGAATTTCATCCTAAGCAAGGCGGGAGTGCTACTAGCACGTAAAGGGTGGTTACAGAGATTGGGAGCAAGAGTAAAGAAGCGTGATAGAGGAATGAATGGAAAGAAGGCCGGGGAATTAGATCAAGGCATCTGAAGATGTCGATTAACATTGCATTTGAATAATTGAAGATTATAGCTATTAGGGAAGCAACTAAGAGGAAGGGAGTTCCACAGACGGGAAGTGTGAGACATGAAGTTATTGAAGTAGAAGAGACGGCTACATTTAACAGTTTCGACAGTGAAAGGGTGGGACTGAGATGCTAACCTAGTAACACGCTTAAATTTGTGCAGTTTGGGAACCAGCGAAAGTAGCTCGTCGGAGCAGTTACCGTGAAAGTATTTGTAGAAAAGACAGAGGGAAGCGACGGCACGTCTGTGAGAACGTGACTGTAGACGAGATGCCAGATATATATCGAAAATGGATACTTAGAAGTTTAAGCTGTCGTTGTAAATATTTTTGGATAAGTAAAGTTATTTTTCAAGCTCCTCCCCTCCTCCACCTGGTGTTTAAAAACTCCCTGTCAAAAGTATTCTCACGTGAGTAATTAAAATTGCTAAGAAGCATGCATAAATATTTTATTTCTGACGTCAATCTTGTCGGCGAGTAAACGGTGCTTACGTCCATATATTCATTTAGCACGTATTGCGCCGCTGTAGTCATCACTCTCTTCTATTTCACAATTTTGGTCCATGGTAACATTCAAGGCGGAATAGTGCAATGGCTTACCGGTTCCTTTTGCACCGGGGATGAGTTTACCCTGTCCCTCCTCTCAGAAGTTAAAGAGACGAGACCGACAAGGTAGCAGGTGGTTTGAATTCAGAGTTTTCCTTCTCCTAGACTGGCGATTATATATGGAGAACGTATAGCTACACAGACTATATGCACCCCCTTCTCGGCCGTACCTAAAATAACCAAAAGGGCATTACATTTGAGAACGGCTTGGCTGCAGGAGTTACCGGAAAGTTATCAGCTTACCACCTTCGGGGTTCTAGTATGGGTTTTCTGACTGCATTTACTTCCATAGTCTTTTCCATGTTTTGGATATGACCGCAAAGAGGTTTAAAATCAATATTTTCCTTCCACTAGATGCAGTGCCTTCCTGGGCTGCCAAGGTGCATCTACTCCAAAACAGCTGGTTATGAGGTGTCTGTTTCTCCTCTTCGCCCATTCTCCGTCTTGGAGCTGGACTTAGTTGTCAGGGGCTATTTGAGGTCCATGTCACAGAAGCATTTTATAGACAGTGGGATATGACAACCTTTGGAACATATATAATGTGCGTATATAAACATTTAATTACATTACGAGTTTTAGAAATTAAAAAAAAAATTAATTAAATTTTAATATATAAAAGTAAAACGTTAGTGTTGTAACCTAGGAAAGGTTACTGAATACAATAATCAAACGAAGGTTGGTAATGAACGGTAATACTTAGTATAAGAACAACACATATAAGATTCGCCAGCGGCTCGTAAAAGAAGTAGTCAACTGCTAGAAGTGAGTCAAGTGAATTCCACAATGAATCTCCAACTGCAGGATATCTACCAACCCCCACGCGGTCATGTGTGGCACAAGGTCAAATTTAATGGGTTATCTGAGCCCGTAGGCTCGGTCAACAATTCCCCGTAGACCCCGTATAAAACGGGGTCGGTCAGCTGATTCCCGGGACGACTCTTTGCACTTCGACATAGCCTCGTCTGGGGATCCACTCTGCCCGGAGGTAGAGACTTTGACCAGCACAGCTGAAGACGAATCTCCAACTGCAGACTAACATACAGTATTTACTACTGTATTTATGCGAATGGAGACATACCCATTAACTTCCGTAGGTATGCTACGACAGTTAGGTAAACAAAATCACTAGAAATTAAGTTCATAATTTAATTTAAAAATCAATGTTATAAAAACTGCGGGGATTTTCCACAGGCACAGATAGTTATTATTATTATTATTATTATTATTATGTCGTAATTAAATTTGAGAATTTGAAATATTTCACGCATATAATTTTACTACGAACAAATTGATTGTTGTCAGGAGGTTTTATTTTTATTTGTATTTGAAATCTACCTGCGATGAATTCATAACAAAAAGAAATAAGAATTTTCTTTCTTTTTTTTTCTTTTTTAATCTTCATTTTAATCTTTTTTTAATCGAAAAAAGCAGTAAAGCCACTAAGACACCAGGGGTTGCTAGGTGTGACAGATTTAGAAAACAGAAGCATTATTGAGGATCAAGAACAATAGAAAAGTAATCGGAAAGATGGTATTTTTATTATATTTTTTCACCTTCTACATTCTTTCTTTTTCATCTGTTTTCCTTAACCCTTTTATGCCATTTTTCTCGTTTTCTTGCTCCCGTTTTCTTTTTCTCTTCTTTTTCTTTTCTTTCTGTCTTTTCTTGTTTCTGGCTTTTTCTTCTTTATTATTTTTTTTTCTTTTCTCCTTTTTATTTTCGTTTTCTTTTTTCATTTTCATCTTTTTCTTCCTCATTATTTATTTTACATCTTTTTTCTTTCCTTTTTCTGTCCTTTTCTCTTTTTCCCTGTTCCTTTTCGATTCCGTTGTCTTTTTTCATCTAATTTTTTCTCTTCTTTTTCTCTTTTCTTTCGGTCTTTTCGTGTTTCTGGCTTTTTATTCTTTTTCTTCTTTCTTTTTCTTTTATTTTCATCTTTTTTCCCTTTTTTGTCTCCTTTTTTCTTCTTTCTTCTGTTTACTTTCGTTTTTTTCTTTTTTCTTGTCATTTACATCTTTTTCTTTTATTACCTTTTTTCTCCATTTTTTTCTTTTCCATCTTTATTCATTTCTTTTTTCTGCACTTTTTATTCTTTTTATTATTACTTTTTGTTTCCATTTTCTTTTTCCTTTCTTCTTTTTCTGTTTTCTTTCTGTCTTTTTTTTTGTTCTTTTATCTTCATTTTCTTTTTTTCTCTTTGTCTCTGTTTTTTCTTTTTTCTGTATACTTTCGTTTTTCTTCTTGTCTTTTTATCTCCCTTTGTGATTATGGTTTAGTGGACATTCTTCTAGAGTTGTAAATAATTATTATTTTCAGCAACTAGCCACAATTAAATCGTGTTGTGTGTGTTTGTGTGTGTGTGTTAAAATACAATTTCTTTTTTATATTCGTTTTTTTTATTTTTTTACTTTTCCATCACCAATTCTCATTCGTTATTCTTACCCGGATGTTTTCAGTACTATGACATAAAATACTTAGAATTAAAAATGTGCCAAATCCTGAAAATTAATAAAAACAGAACATACTTCGTCGACTTAATTTCAATATCTTCTCGTTACCGGATTTTCCAGAATAAAATTCGGTCATTTTCTTATTTAGTTACACATTTCAGATAGAATTTATTCATAATTTTCGTAGTTTTAAGCCAATTTAGGTTATTATTAACAAGCTCGTATCTGTGTAAAAATATTTATTTGTGGCTTTGTGTCAAAACTAAGCTAAACTAAATAAATAAAAATTTAAATTCAATTTGTGAGCAATCTTCGCAAATTAATTCCTCTCGGTCATATATATTCCGATGCTTAGGCTATGTGACAGAGGATTTTTTTCCTTCCTTTGGTCTTTTACATGCAAGCTGAATAAAATAAAATTCGATCGATGAAAAATCATAAAAATAAATGGATAATTTCGAAACACGTCGTCGTTAAAATAATCCTGTCTAATAAAAAATTACTTTAGAAAAAAATTCAGAATTTAGAAAAAAAATAAATTTAAATATTCATTCAAAATCATCATGTTGTTCGTGACTGATTTAATACCGTATACTCCTCTACGGCTAGTTGGTATCATTAAATGCCGTTTTCAACAAATACGCATGTCTGACCAGCTGGCTGGTCCGCTAGTAAAGTGTTAATAGTTTGTTAAATGTTAATATTAACTAAACCTAGCATATTATAGCATATAGCTAAAGATGGAATGAAAAAGAATTATCATCATCATCATCCTCATCAGTCCTTCGACCGAGTGTGGTTGTAGGGAGACTGCTCAACTGAGCCCCTGACAATTTTACTCTACATATCTAGGATGAAAATTGGAAAGGTAAAAAAAAAAAAAAGACAAAGAGACCGATACATTGTCGCAAAGTACATTTGTACCCTCTCCTCAGATCTTCTTCTATGTGCCGCGTCTCTTCAGGACGTGGGCAATAGTGACTTTCCATAACCTTCTTTCCTTTGTAGACCTTAGTAAAGTTTATCTTTTAGCGATCTCACCTAATCCCTGTTCTGCCAACCATTTACACGAGCTTGTTAGGTGGGCAATGCGCTGCTTTACTATTTGCCTTCGTTATGTCTTGTGAGTGTCACATTTTCCAAGCCCTCTTTCTTAAGTGTCCTAGAAATTTCAATTCTCTTTCTGATGCTATGTATGTCTTTTTTGTTTCCATTTTCCTTAAAACTTCGTCGTTGCTCACGTGTTCAGTCTATGGCTTTGTCAGCATCCTTTTGTAGAAACACATTTCTGTTGCCTCAAGTCTTTGCTCCTTCTGTGATGAGATGGTCCAGCATTCACTGCCATATACGAGTAATGATGTTATCTAACAGTTCAGTACTCTCTTTTTTTTTCTGTTTCCAATGTAATTTTCCTATTTATTCGTACTTTGCTTAAATTTTGCAAGGCATCTTTCGCTATCCTAATGCGCCTTCGGATTTCGATGTCACGTTTTCTGTCCCGTGTTAAAAAAAATAAATAAATAAAACACTTCCTAGATATTTAATTTTTTGCACCTGTTTAATTTTGGTATCTCCGATTTGTAATTCGAATGTTGAGTTGTTTGTCTTCTCGTTAGATTGCTGATACATGGTGGGATGGAGGTCGAGTTTTCTTGCCTTTCATAGGGAAGAACGAAATTGCTACCCTGTGATCCACAGAAAAATAGTTCACGGACCGCATGCGGGCTGCATGTTTAACTAAACTAAAACTAAACTAAACCATAGTGTTATTTTTTTTTTTTTTTTGAAATGAACTTGACTGGAGAGTTATATATAATTATGAATGAAGTAAGAAAAAAAATACCCGGATTTATTTTTAATTTCTAGGAGATTTTTTAACAGACGAAACCGAACGACAGATACTGTTTTCAAAAAATGTATAAAAAAATATTAAAATTTATTTTTTTCTAAATTTTGAAATGTTGTCCTAAAGTAGTTTTTTTTTTTTTAATTAGAACATGATTATTTTAAGTATATACGTAAATGTCTTTTTTTATCAACAACTATCACTATATTACGCAAATTTGGCTGTAATGGATGTGTCTTGTATACACTTGTCAGATTGAATGTCATAATGGGTCTATTGGACTTCGTATATTTATACCCCATCAACACTTTCTTCGCGTGTTGTTCTTATAGGACATAAAATCCTATATTTTACAACCAAAAGGTGAAACACAAATAAGTAAGGAACGTTCACACATAAATAAGATCAGAATTCCTAAAACAAAAACTTTTGTACAAATCAGTAAAAAAAATAGGATCCAAAATTAAATTAATGGTTTCTGGAATTTGTTTGAACATTACTGCTATGTTTCCGACTCCGTCCGTACGTTTGAACTCCAATTGAACTGGTTGCAGGGTGCTATCCCGCGTAAACCGAAAAGCTTTCGTTTGGAGCCAATCACGCCATCAGGATAACTATATATACACCGAATTCGGGGGCAATACAAACACACACAGCAAAGACCCAGTCAGCAGGTGGACGTGGATCGTCAGTCGGTGACAAGTGGTTGAATCTGTAAAAACCTGGTCAGAATTCTCTTGTTATCTTGACAACACCTTGGTCAGCGACAACTGCACAACATTCAAAGGAATAGTCACACAACTCAAAGAAATATTCATAGTCGTTGAAAAAAAGTAAGTCTGATCCTCTATCTGTATGTCCATTTCCTTTTGGAACAACTCTAATCAGATTCCACGTATTAGCACTCACACATACATAAGTTTCTACTAATGTGCTTCCACACCCTCTACACACACATTCAGATAGCAGCCGCGCATACACTCCGTTAAAATGTGCTTCAGACACACGTACATATATACACACTTTATGTAATGTTCTGCGCAAGAGGCTATCGATGCTTGCTAGGCATCGATTAATGCGTTGATAGGATGTTAGGATGATTGTTGATTGTCCCTCGGGTCATGGTGGCCTCCTATTCCCTTTTTTCTGTCAAGCTGCTGATTAAGATTCCGGATGTCCGGAGGGGACCTAACTCTTGTGTCTCTAGGGGCTTCTCCCTTCTGTTGCTGGGATATTACAATGCTTTCTTTTTTTTTTCTTTTTTTTTTTTGAGAGGGTTTTTTTTTTTTTGGTCCGGCCACAGCCATTCTAAAGCCAAATCTTCGGATGAGCTACTTTCCGAGCTATCTTCGGACTTATAAAGAGCGTTTTCAGCTTCAAGTTTCTGGATTGTGGAATTGATTTTGTGGAGAGTTTGTGATTGTTCATCAAGTTGCCCTTTTATTTGGTTGGGAAGCCCCAAAAATAAAGATGAACTCCTGTTTGCTGGAGTATCCATTTCAATTGGAGGTGGGAAGTTCCGAGCTCCAGCTGTGTGGAACACGTATTCTGTATCACTACCACTGCTATGTGGGTTCCGTTGGTCGTTTTCAGTGCGGTTCACTGAGAGTCGATTGGTCTGTGTTCGTGGGGGACGATTTGTTTTCCGTTGTCTGTCTCCGTCGTTTAATCTTCTGAAACAGACAGAGGTGAAGTGTCCCCACATTCCGCAGTGTGTGCACTGGGTATGAAATGCAGGGCAAGACGTCGGTCCCCGCTCATGAGGGTATTTCCCGTTGCAATTCCTGCACTGGTATTGCCGGGGATAGTTGCTTGGTTGGCGCTGTTCGTCCGCGACTTTGTTTATTGGGGCGGTTGTAGCAGTAGCGGTGTTGTTGTCTTCCAGTCGCATTGTTTGTAGGTGCGACGCTATCGTCTCCGTTGTCCTTGCGTAGTTTATTAAATCATGTAGTGACATATCTGAGTTCATGAGTCCCTTCTGGCGGACTTTTTCCGACAGGCAGCCTGTAATTAGTTGGGACTTCACCTCGGAATCCATGTCGGAAAAACGGCACATAGCCGCAGCTTTCTTTAGTTTGCGGTAGAAGTCTTCGATGCCTGGGCTATTTTGCTTAATTTTTCGGAACACGAATCGGTTGTATTCCGTGTCGTTTTCAGGGTTGAAGTGGTTGTGCACCGCTGAGACAAGCTTGTCGAAATGTGTTTCATTTTATTCCAGTGTGACTCGCTCCTGCAGTATTTCGTCGATGATGTCACTCGTAGCCTAACCGACAAACGTTAGTAAGATTGCTTTTTGCCGTTTGTCATCCTCAATGTTATGTGCGACAAAATAGTTTTTCAGTCTTTTTACGTATTTTGTCCATCTTGTTGCTTTGGCTGTTGACTCACAATCAAATTTGGGGTAGTGTGGTACGGCGGTCATATTGGTTATATATCGAGCACGTGTTGAATTTTTTTTTTTTTTTTTTTTAAGTGTCTTGATGTTCTGTTTTTGTGAGGGTAACAACTCAGTCCTCGTCGCCAATGTAATGTTCTGCGCAAAAGGCTATCGATGCTTGCTAGGCATCGATTAATGCGTTGATAGGATGTTAAGATGGTTGTTGATTGTCCCTCGGGTCATGGTGGCCTCCTATTCCCCTTTTGCTGCCAAGCTGCTGATTAAGATTCCGGATGTCCGGAGGGGACCTAACTCTTGTGTCTCTAGGGGTTATCTTCCTTCTGTTGCTGGGATATTACACTTTATATTGACCAAGGTATATGACTTTATGAACTAACCTTAAACAAATAGAAAATTTTGTCGAACATTTGAACTTTTGAACTTTGATTACGACCAGAACAAACACAATGTTTACCATATAAAAACAAATGTTAATGTGTACATAAATATATGATTATTTTAATCTGGTTTTCCTTTTTGCCTATGTAAAAAAAAAATCATTTCTTCGCATCGTGTTGTATTTGTGGGCACGACACTCGGATTTAATTTTTCACTTTTAATCCGGGTAGACTGACACTACGCTCTCTCAAATAATAATAATAATAATAATAATAATAAGAAGAAGAAGAAGAAGAAGAAGGAGAAGGGGAAATTTCTTATTCAACATATGTCACTATATTAATGATAACAGATGTTAAATAAGAAATTTGTATGAACACTACACAGACCCGGTTACAGACATAGGACATGTAACAATTTTATGGGACTTTAATATATACAAAGACAGAAGAATCAAAGCTAATGGCCCGGGCATAGTGATCAAAGACCACAAAAAACGGAATGGGCTTTCTTATTGACATGGCAGGCCCTGCAGATTGTAATATATCTTTGAAGATCTTTAAAAATACTATCAAAATACAAGGATCTTGAAGTGGAAATATAAAAAAAATGTGACTCATGGGGATATCAATGATCCCAGTTGTGGTTGGTGCCCTCGACGTGATTGGAAAAAGTTCCGATTGAAGGGATCGTTGGTAGCATATGCCTTAAAGAAATACAAAAAAAGAATTGTTCTCGCAAACACAGCTCCCACCTTACGAAGAGCTTTATCTATGTAAATTGTGTGTGATCTTAGATTGTTTTATTTTTATTTTTTACAAAAATGTTCAGTGGAAAAGGTTATAATGACATTTCTGAATTTAGGACTTTGGTTGGACCCGGAAAGAAATGAGTATACAACAGAAATCAAAGGAAATAATAATAATAATAATAATAATAATAATAATAATAATAAGAAGAAGAAGAAGAAGAGGGAATTTCTTATTCAACGTGGACAATAATAATAATAATAACCTCACACCTTACGAAGGGATTTATCTATGTAAAATGTGTGTGGCCTTATTTTTAAATACTCAGTGGAAAATGTTATGATGCCATTTCTGGCTCTGTGTGTGTGTGTGTGTGTGTGTGTGTGTGTGTGTGTGTGTGTGTGTGTGTGTGTGTGTGTGTGTGTGAATGCGCATGGGTAAGGTTCGTATTGGTTGATTAACTATTTTATTTTTTTTTCTCTCGTGGTAACCCCAATGTATGTCAACCTGACCTTTCATCTGGTAGTGGTCATTGAGACTTATAAGTTAAAACTTAGTATGGTCAATATCATAGCTATATCCCCATGTTAACCCCCATGAATGCAGTACTAGATGATAAACTTTTGAACCCTGGACATCTGAATATAATCCTCTTTCCATTTCGTGGGTAGAACGAGCTCTTTATTTTTGGTCGTCCTAGAGCTGGTATCTTAAACAAAATTACCCCTTGGTGGTCAAGGATAAAACGCAAAAAATTACAAATTTCATTGCTTACAAAGAAGTACTTATATCGGATCGGCCATTACTCGGATCAACAAGAGATACGTCCCTCAGAGAGGAACCAGTTTGGGGCCGAAAAATCTGTCACTGGAACAAACTCTTTCAACAACGATGAGAGACCTGATCACCAAACCCGGACTATTTCCAACCTTGGACCAAGTGACTCGATACCAAATAGTTAATAAAAAGAAAGCAAACGAAATGGACTCGCAAAGAGTAACAACAAGTCATGACATCCTTTTTCACCGCACCCAAAAATCCACAGAAAGACATCACGAATCAAACATACCAAATATGGAGAACTATAGTAGGAACTGGACATCGTTCGAAATAAAAGACTCACAAATGCGGAAATAGATCAGATAAAATTAATATGACATAATACAATAACCCATCAATCTAACAATAAAGGGATGAGACTGGAAATAAATAATATGACGGAGGATGAGGCAAAAACTAAAATAAATGAGATATGAAATAATAATCTCTCAGGAAATAAAACTGAAGAATCTACCTGCGACATAAACTGCAGTTATTCAAATCATGTCACTGAATATGATTCAAACGACATTAGGACAGAATTCCTTGAAAACAACAGAGGTGAAAAACTACATAATTCAAATGCTCAGCAGAGTAACTCGCTCACAAGTGTCAGACAGAGACCAGCTTCTAAAAATTCATATGACAGAGTCCAATAAGCATATTATGCAAATATACAACCCTGCACTGCAAATACTGTTAACGGAGAAACCACTTGGAAACATCACCAAAGTAAATAATGTTATATACGCAACAGTTTTAGCAGCTCCGGTGAAGCTTGGTGTCAAGACAATGAAAAGATCAAACAACAGACGAAAAGAGCCAGCTATCGGTACTAGATGAGATCTCAAGAAACCCAAATGTCTCAACAGCCAACTGCAGGAAGATCAAGCGGAAATATAAAATTAAATTGTTACATGAAATTCCACCAATTAAGGAAATACTAAAACAGAAACTGCAGTTAAAGACACGAAGAACAAGACGATAGGAAAAACGTTGGATGTTCTATCGCCAAAATAAGATATTCCAAACGGACCATAAGAAATTTTACAGGGAAATTTGAAAAGCAGTTATACATGTCAAAAAGCCACCACCTATTGAAAAAGTGCAGAAATTTTGGGAGAATATTTGGAGCAGCCTAAAGGAATATAACCACAATGCAAAGTTGATTTAATCGGAAGAACGTAGGGTGGATAAACCTCAACAAGAATAGGGAAATATAACCAAGACTAATGTTAGGCAAACTCTAACGAAATTCTAAAAATAGAAATCTCTAGAAAATGACAAGGTACCCAATTTTTGGCTCTATCATCTGTCATTGATCCATAAAACTCTTGCATAAACTTTATCAATACTTATTAGTAATCTCAATGAAGTCTCAGAATGGATCACTGAAAGTATTTCATAAATCCTGCCAAAAATGTATGATCGGAAAAATTATAGACCAATAACATGTCTGTCCACCACAAATTGATCACGTCTATTTTGACGAACTGTGCTTAGTCTTTTCTCGAAGAAAAAACATTCTTCCTCGGGAACAGAAGGGATGTAGGAGAGATTCATATGTTTGCAAAGATCAACTAGTGATAATCAAAATAATACTAGAAAACTGTAAGAAAAGAGGTAGAAATCTTAGCACAGCATGCATAGACTACCGTAAAGCCTTTGATAGTGTGCCACACTCCTGAATCCTTGACTTTGGAAATGTACAACGTCTCCTCGGTGATAGTAAATTTCCTTAAACACAGTATGGCAATGTGGAAAACCATATTATACCTAAATCACACCAAAGGCACTGCCACTTCCAATCGCCTGAATATCCGACGAGGAATCTTTCAAGAAGACTCCCTGTCACCCATTCTTTTTTGTCTGTTATTAATCCCTTTTACGCATGAACTAAACAATAATACCTATAGATACAAAGTAAACAAGAAATTTTTCAATCACCTACTCTACATGGTATTGAACAGACCCTACAATTCATTGCCAAAGACTAGAATATCATCCATAAACACATTGGCTGTCCCCGTGGTGCAATACAGTTCCAGAATCCTTAGCTGGACCATAGCTGACATTAAGCGAATGGACGCCAAAACGAGAAAGCTTCTCACTTGTCACTGATGCATCATCCCAAGGCTGATGTTGATTGTCTGTATGTGCCCAGATCCGACGGCGGCAGAGGATTAGTTCAAATAGAAGTATCTTACAAAACTACAACAATCGGCCTTCAAAGATACCTAGAAACTCCAGAAGACTGGATGATATGTGTCAAAGAACATGAAAGAAGTAAGAAACTGTATTCAATAATAAAGGAAGCCAACAATTTCAAAATGAAGTTTCAAGGGAGTGAAAAAATGCAAGTAAAACATGATACATCTACTGAAGCTGCAAAATCCTTAAAAAAGGAAACAAAAACAAATGCAATCGACCAGATACAGAAACAATGGCTGGACAAACCTCTTCGCGGTCAATATTCTGCCCGTACCAAACAATGTGATGTAGACAAACCCCGTACCTATCATTGGTTATGTAGTGCAGGGTTAAAAGCTGAAACCGAAGGTTTTATTCTTGCTATACAAGGCGAATAATTGTGAACTAAAAATTACGAAGCTCACATCCTGAAAAATTGTATTAGCCCAAAATGCAGATTGTGTGTTAAATATCCAGAAACAATTGACGATCTTCCATCAGGTTGCACGGTATTGGCACCCACTGAATATAAAACCCGGCATGACAGAGTGAGCCAATATCTGCATTGGAAAATCTGCAAATTTTACGGAAACTGCAAGAAATTGTTATGAACACCACCCAGTCCCGGTTTACGGAGATAGGTCTTGTAACAATTTTATGGGACTTTACAATAGACACAGACAGAAAAATCAAAACTAATCGCCCAGACATTGTGATCAGAGTACCTCAAAAACAAAATGTTCCTTATTATTGATATTGCAGTCTCTGCAGACTACAATGTATCTTTGAAAATCTTCAAAAAAACTATCAAAATACAAGGACCTTGAAATCGAAATCTCAAAAATGTGGCACATGAGGCCATCAACAACACCAGTTGTAGTTGGAGCCCTCGGATTGATTGGAAAAGATTCCAATAGACTCATTTAAGGGATTCCTGGTGGACCACGCCTTAAAGAAATACAAAAGATTATACTCACAAGTACAACCCACGCTTTATCTATATAAATTTTGAGTGATCTTAGGTGTTTTTTTTTTCTTCAAAAAATACCGACTGAAAATTTCATGATGACATTTCTGCCCTTAGGTCTCTGGTTGGGACCCAGAAAGAAATGAGTACTCCAGAAATCAAAATATAATAATAATAATAATAATCTAATTAATCTTGATATGGAAAAAATTCATTTATTGAAGTAAACGATTTTTCAAGTATTTTTTATAAGACAACGGATTTTCTTTAAAAAGAAAACAAAAACAAAATAAAAAGATCATATTAAAAAGATATTTCGATTATTCTTCGGATAAGTTTTTACATTCATCCCTATAAGATTATCGATTATCCGTTAAATTATCCAATATTTAGATTCGAAGACAACTCCATCCTGGAAACATTTCCAGCTCAGTATTTCATGATTGACGCTTCGACATTGCAAGATAATAGAGATCCAGTCTGGTTTGCTGTTACTACTAAGTAGTGAGTTCGATCCTCCCTTGGGTGCTTGAAAAGTGCGGCCATGCGTCAAACTAAGGTAAACTTAGTAGATAACAAAGGCATTCATTATTTACCAGTGATTCACAGTTTGTACTAATTTATTGTGTTGATAGTAGTTAAGTAATGAATACACTTGTGGCATTTGTGTGTGTTTGGAAAGTGTTGACTTCAAGGTTAGTATTATTAATAATGAAGTTAATTCGAATATACTAATGGAAATACGCATTGAAATCAAAAGTACCTATTTGTAGAAATAAATAGATAAATAAGATATTTAGTCTCTCTGTGTGTGTGTGTGTGTGTCTCACTCTCTTTCTATTTCTGTTCTTATCTATCAATTTATTTATGCTGTCTGTCTATTCTGTCTGTTTATTCGATCTATCTCTTTCTGTTCATATCTGTCTCATTCTATTCATATCTATCTATCTATCTATCTATCTATCTATCTTTTTGCGTCTTTCTATATCAGTTTATCTTTCTTTGTTAGCGGGTATATACACTCTTTGTTTGTTTCTTTCTTTCTATTTCAACCTATACATACTTTTTTCTCATTCTGTTCATATCTATCTATCTGTCTCATTCTGTTCATATATATCTTTATATATATATATATATATATATATATATATATATATATATAGTTTATGCAAATTTAGGTAATCCGTATGGATAGACCTGAGGAGGATGATATCCAGAGAGCTCAATGTAAAATTCAGAGCAGATATGTTTGAATAAAAGACAGACCACGTTAAGATTCCATGTAATAAGCTATTTCACCATAACCCCTTTAACAGGATTCTGGATCATTAGACTTTACTTGATGAGGTCCGTAAAAAACGTGTGAATTTCTTTTCATTTTTCATTTCAGCTTTTGGAAGTAAAGTCTGATGATCCAGAACCCTGTTAAAGGGGTTATGGTGAAATAGCTTATTACATGGAATCTTAACGTGGTCTGTCTTTTATTCAAATATATATATATATATATATATATATATATATATATATATATATATATATAGCTGGATATTTTCCATAAGAGCTATCTGCATGCCATCTGTGGAATTAGCCTTCAAGACGGGACATCTAATGTAGACCAGTTTAACACGTGTAATATTGGAGGAATCGAGACTTTCCTCATACAGTTGGAGTGAACTAGTAATGTCTTGGGAATGTCTGATGACAGGATATCCAAGATCCTAATATACAGCCAGTTAGATCAGGGCTATAGGAATGTAAGAAATATAAAAAAACTGATACAAAGACAAGCTGTCAATATACCTCCTAACACCCTCTAACGCTTAGCCTTATGGCGTGTAAAGTGGAGATCAACGTGTTTTAGTGGACTCAGCGGTTTTCAGTCTACTAGTCTAAATCGTCTTCAAGAAGCGAGAGCAAGATTTAAAACGTCAGCCAATCTAACAGTGACCTCATCCCACAATCCTTAGTCCTACTCCATATGTGGCCTCCTTTGCAAATCACTTGTGAGTCTTAAGTGCCACTTAAGATTATCGTGCAGAATTCATAACTGAATCAATTGGTTAAGTTGTCAGATCCTCACACGTCAAAACCAAAGGAGAGTCCACTATATATATATATATATATATATATATATATATATATATATATATATATATAAGTTAAAGATATATATGAGTCAAAGATAAAATTCAGATTAAATATGGATCGAAATCCGACAGAATGTAACAATAAAGAACAAATAAGGAATGTATATCAATCTAATGTTTCACTTTTATTAAAGCTTCGCCAGAGATTGAGAGAAAACAGACAAAAAGAAACACTGGTATTTTCAATTATGTTTGGGTCAGTTCTCATTGGTCAGACACGTGTCACGTGTATTAAAACCGTAGATGATTCTATGTGTATGAATGTTTGTGAAGGTTCTTGTGTGTCTAAGTCAGCATTAGATGGTACTGTGCATTCGTAATTGTGTATGCGTGTCTGTCTAATAGGAGTTCTTATATCTTCAATTTTATGCGGTCATCCCGCACAGCGGGGTGTCACAAGGCTCTAATTTATGGCTGATCTCTTCAACAATGTATTCCTTGTATTAGATATAAATTAGATTCTTTAAGAATGGATTCAAAGAAAGATTGTGATGTAATGTATTGTTTTAGGTGTCTCTTTATAGTTGATAATAATGTTATTATTAAGTTTTCAAAGTATCTTCTCTTTATAGAATTATGTACTTTTTTCATTTTGAGTAGCATTAGTGAAATCAAAATTATGTCTGGTATCAATCCAATGCAAAAAAAAAAAGAGTTCGTTTGTCCAAACGCAAGTCTCTCTTGTGTTCGTAGATCCGGGCTTTTAGATCACGTGCTGTCTCCCCCACATAATCATTTTTGCATTGTAAACAATTTATTTGATAAATCCCAACATTTGAATTGGTGTTGGGTTTATTTTTCTTTCTAATTATATCTTCGGAGGTGGTGGTAACGATCCTAGTATTATGGATGACTAATTTTTTTGCGAGTTTAGTAGAAAGAGTATTGGACGGCAGGATTGTGTATTTTGGAAGTATTATTGGTGGTGTTTGTTTTTTGGCTTTGTGGATTTTGTAAACTCGGATTTTAGCGTTGAGGATAAAATGATGTGGATAGTAGAGAAGTTTGAAAATTTTTTCAATATATTTCTCTTCATTTAGGTATTCCGGGCTACATCTCCTAAGGGCTTCGAGGTAGAATCCCATGATTAGTCCAGATTTTATTTTTTGTTTGTGGTGGGAATAGAAGTTGATGAGGTTGTTTTTGTTTGTGGGTTTTCGATAAACTTTAAAATCTCATTTCTCATTCTTGCATATTAATAAGATGTCGCATAAAGGCAGACAGTTGTTTATTTCAAATTCGTGTGTGAATTCAATGTTAGCTTCAACTTTATTGAGTTTCATTATTATGTCTAATAGGTTTGTATCTTGGGATATAATAAGAGGACGTCATCTATATGTCTTAGGCAAGTAGAGCTGGTTGGTATGATATGTCTAAATGGATCGAATTCTACAAAAAGGCAAGCGAGAATACCACTGAGGGGTGATCCCATAGGTAAGCCGAATTTTTGCTTGTAGAGAATATTGTTGAAAGAGAAGAAGCAGTGGTTAGTGATTAGCTTGCATATTTTTATTATTTTGTGGACGGGTAGAGGAAGCTTTTCTTTGTACCTTCTGAGATGGCTTCTCAATACGTTAAGGCATTTCGTGATGGGTATGTTGGTGTATAATAATTTGATGTGGTGTTTAATAATTTGATGTCTAGGCTCGCCATAATCACGTTTTCCATATTTACATTTTGTATTCTTTGGATTAAGTCACCAAAGTGTTTGATATATGTTGTGTTGAGGTTGACACAACAGGAGAGACCAACAAAACTCCATGTAACACCAACAATGAAGTGAAGGCAAAGATTATGGCAGCATTCACCAATTTATACAAGGAGAGAAGAAGAGTTGCAGGAGATTCCGAAGTCGTCTGGAGGCCGTGGTTGAAGGCAATGGCGATTTTATTGAATAAATTTACTCTATAGTATTTAAAAATATTTTTTATGTCATTTTGGTAAATATATCTGTTAAAATGAAATGTCAATGTTATTTTAATTTTTGCATAATTTAGACGAACATTTATCCATTACACCCTGGAAATATCTGTTTATTCTATCTATCTATCTATTCTATTCTATTCTATTTTCATTATCTATCTATCTATTCTCATCTATTTATTTATTTATTTATCTATCTATTCTATTCTATTTTCATTATCTATTTTATTCTATTTTCATTATCTATCTCTCTATTCTATTCTATTTCCATTATCTATCTATTCTACTCTATTTCGATTATCTCTCTATCTGTTCTCATTATCTATTTATTTATCTATCTATTCTATTCTATTTTCATTATCTATCTAGTTTCATTATCTATTCTATTCTATTTTCATTACCTTCTCTCTATCTATCTATTCTATTATATTCTATTTTTAATTATCTATCTATTCTCATTATCTATCTATCTATTTATCTATTATATTCTATTTTCATTATCTATCTATTCTATTCTATTTTCATTATCTATCTCTCTATCTATCTATTCTATTATATTCTATTTTTAATTATCTGTCTATCTATTATCATTATCTATCTATCTATCTATCTATCTATCTATCTATCTATCTATCTATCACATAAACGAAGGGAAATATAGAAAATAAAAAAAAAATCATACACATTTTTCTTTTTTTTCTCGTACACTTTTGGAGTACCGTGTTGTAAGCATCATGTTATTTCTGTGGGTGCAGCTGAAGTAATCTCTGGCCACACCACACGAGTAACAAATAAACATTTCAAAGCAACTATTATAAAAACATAATTAAATATCTGCGCACAGCTTAAACATAGGCACACACATCCCTGCTCGTGCGTACACACTAATATAAATAAATTACGAGTATATTATTAATGTATTCGTAGAAATACAATTCTCCATCTCATCAACTCTTACACGACACACGTGTGTGTGTGTGTGTGTGTGTGTGTGTGTGTGTTTTATTCTAAACATAGTGTATTACGTCAACAGATCGGCGGAATCGAAAAAACATGATAAAGAAAATGTGCTCGCTGGGAGGTTTCACTTACATCCTCCTTTGCAGGAGAAACCACCCTTTGATACCGATGTGTTTTACTACGCTCCTCGCCATAGCCCAGAAAAAGGTTCTTATTTTTACCCGTTTAAGGAATACACATTCCTAACTCAGATTTTCTCAAATAGACATATGATATCTGTTCGATTTCATATCCGAAACGTAAACAATGTAATTTCTACAGAATCAATGGATTTATTTTTAATCCGATGATTTTTATTACTTCAAATGTTATTTTTAGTAGATAATCGTGTTTGAAATAGACGCTACGATTTTTTTGATTCTATTCTAAACAGTGTGTCGAGCTTTTCACTTAATTCACAACGTTCAAAATAAAATAAAATAAAAAACGGGGCGTTTAATTCAAAACACGATTATCCACTAAAAATAAGGTTTGAAGTA
>CAHIKZ030004214.1:945000-950000 GCA_903632075.3 Acanthosepion pharaonis
GTGTGTGTGTGTGTGTGTGTGTGTGTGTGTGTGGTGCTGTTGTTATTTACTAAGCTTAACTTAGTTTGGGCACAAGTCCACAAGTATGGACGCCCAGTGAGAATCGAACTCATTACTCAGTAGTAATTCAGTCAGTTATGTGCCATGCGTGATACACGCTTAGGCGAGGTAGAATTTTTTCCGCAGTTGGTTGCCATTTCTTTCTGCGTTAGCTCAGTTACCATCCAAGACTATAGAACCCGGTCTGTCCCGCTATTTTATGTGTCATGCGTGATACACGCTTAGGCGATCATGTATCTTTCTATACATGACTGACGAGGTAGGTTTTTTTTCTCAAAGTAGGTTGCCATTTCTTTCTGCGGTAGACCAGTTCCTATCCAAGGCTATAAAACCCGGTCTATCCTGCTATTTTACCCATAGCTGGAGGGAGAAGAAGAGGATTCATACTATTCCCAAGGGTATTAGCACGTAAGTGAATGTAACGGATTCCACTGGAATTCGTATTTGGCTCTCCGATAATAGTCGACCAAATTAGCTCCTTAACCATTACTCCATCATGCAGAGGCGCCCGTTATTTACTTAAGATTAGCTTTAGCAAAGTGACAAACAGCACCCAGTAAAGATCGAACTCTATACCCAGTAAGAAGAGTTAAATGGATTCACTCGTTAACTATTACTCCATGCCGAGGCACTCATTATTCACTAAGAATCTGAAACATAGCCACAAATCTGGGACACGTCGTAAGGATAAAAGTTAGTATTTAGTAGTAGCACTTAACCAGTTTAGCTAGTTAACCATTACCCGACAGCGAGGAGCCTATCGTTTAATAAAATTAGTTTCATTTTGGCGCAATGCCTCAACTATGGGGTATCTAGTACGGATCAAACTCAAAATTAATTAGTAAGAAATAACTGGATTAGCTCGTTAACCATTTAATTACTAAGCTTAACTGGGGACAGCTAGTGAGAATCTAACTCAGTAGTATCTAACTAGCTCATTAAGCACGTCCCTATGCCAAGGAAGCCTTGTGGGTGCTTAATTTCGTCTGAAAAAGAAAGGCTCAATCGAGGATCGAACTTATTACACCAAAAACTGACCCGCTAAATATTGATCTACGGTAAGATTCCTGTCACTGTTTATTAAGCTGTTCAGACACAAGACGCTCAGGGCCACAACACGTTGAAACACAGGTTCCCGTACAATCACCGAAGTTTAGCAACCTCGAGCCTAGTCAGTACTTAGATGGGTGACCGCTTGGGAATACCAGACACTGTAAGCTTGGGTGTGCGGATGGCATAATGGGCTTACGGCCACATCACGTTGAAACACCGCTTCCCGTACGATTACCGAAGTTAAGCAACGTCGAGCCTGCTCAGTAACTAGATGGGTGACCGCTTGGGAATAACAGGTGCTGTAAGCTTGAATGTGCAGGTGGTGTAATGGATAATGGATCGGAATTGTTCCAATTCCACTCGGGTTTGTTGTATTCACTTAGACGGTAATAGCCTCGGGAAAGGTATGAATCCAACTCTTCTCCCCCAGCTATGGATTAATTAGCAAGACTTGTATCACTAAAACCGTTATTATTTCTTAAAAATAAGTAAAATTGCGTACAACATATTTAGATTTCGGTGTTAAATAACCCATAGATGTTGATATGCCATTAAACAAATACAAAAAGCAAGCAACCAACTGGCACAAGGCTATAATACTGTTACTCTAAGAATCGAATTTCCCACAATAACAATTTTGGAGCGACTTATTTAATAATTGGACAAAATTGAGTAACATTATAATTATACGAGTTTCCTTGTGAGAAGAGCATGATGTTCGCAGTGCTATATAAAAAAAAACAACCTTTTCCCATTTAATCACACGTTAGTCAGTTTAACCCTAAATCGGCGTTTCTTAGAATCACACGTCACATTCCTTTCATTTCAAACCCAGCCTTTCTCAATTCCTACTCCATTTTGAATTGTCATCTCTAAATTTTTTCACCATTACACACGCACGCATACACACACATATATATAGTTTGTGCGTGTGTAAAACATTAGATAGAGTATATCTCTAAAAGGACAATATGAATAAAGACAAAAGGAAAACTTATCTTAGCCGACGCGTTTCGTCCTCTGAGGGACTTTATCAAGACAATTGCAATGATTTTATTTTGTCAGTCAGTCAGTTTATGTACCATGCGTGATACACGATTAGGCGATTATGTATCTTTCGATACATGGCTGACGAGTCAGATATTTTCCCCGCAGTAGGTTGCCATTTCTTTCTGTGGTAGACCAGTTGCCATCCAAGGCTATAGAACCCTGTCTTTCCTGCTATTTTCCCATAGCTTGGAGGGGGGGTGGAGAAGAAGCGGATTCAGACCTTTCCCAAGGGTATAAGCACGTAAGTGAATGTAATGGATTCGATGGGAATTCGAACTCGGCTCTCCGATTGCTCAATCCGAGCCGCTATCCATTACCCCATCGTATATACAAGAACAAAAATATTATCGATTTTTCAAAATTTTTAAGTTTAAGAGCACCCATAAATATTCATTAGGTTGGTCGAATAGTCAGGCAAGCTTTAGAGGTCGCGGAGTGATATAATTGAATGACTGCATTTGCCCTGATAAAGTCTTTCAGAGGACGAAACGCGTTGGCTAAGATGTTTTTCTTTTGTCATTATTCATGTATATTGTGTATGGACGTAGGAATGAACACTGCAAGGTGACTGTCAGTTTCACGTTTTAATGCAATCTTCAGACCATTACTAGTAGGTTAAAGCATCGGATCGTGAATTTGGTAGTATAGTACCCGGGCCAGGTACTATTGACTCAGACTTGAGAGAGCAATAGCTGAATAGTGCTAAAAAAAGAACAAGAAGACATAACTCTATGAACAACAGACTGAGAACACTCTCAATTTGTGGAATAAGATGGCTCTATTATTTACATTATGTGGACTCTTGTGTTTTTATCACCGCGTTTCGGTTGTTGTGCTCTCCGGCCTTCAATAGATGCTTGTCGATTTAGGTAACTTTTATGGAATTTCAAACGGAAGCCTTTATGTAATCTACAGGGTAGTCCCGTTTAACATGTCTAAAGATACCTCGTTTAGTCATGAAAACGGCTGTGAAAAGATTTGATTTTACTCAAAGACCTTTTCTGTAGAATTTTGAGAAAAAGGCTGTCAGAAGATGACACGAAAATTTTCTTTTAAATCCTTATAAACATGATAGTCAAACCATAGCAAGTTTGAGCGTGAGTAAACAGTGTGATCTCTAAATACTTTTAGTATCCTTTGATACTTGGTGACGGTTGGGGGTAGGGGCTGCACTTCACCGTAAGCCGAAAAGTTAGCGAAGGCAATACGTCTCTGGGGATTATATACAGAACATGCAGATCTCAGTGTAAACCCTTCAGTAATTTTTTGGACCAAAAAGAGACTCTAAATTAACTTTAAAATTATTATTATAGAACCCATCTTATTATATACAGAACATGCAGATCTCAGTGTAAACCCTTCAGTAATTTTTTGGACCAAAAAGAGAATCTAAATTAACTTTAAAATTATTATTATAGAACCCATCTAATTATATACAGAACATGCAGATCTCAGTGTAAACCCTTCAGTAATTTTTTGGACCAAAAAGAGACTCTAAATTAACTTTAAAATTATTATTATAGAACCCATCTAATTATATACAGAACATGCAGATCTCAGTGTAAACCCTTCAGTAATTTTTTGGACCAAAAAAGTGCTTTAAATTGACTTTAAAATTATTATTATAGAACTCATCTAATTGGTGGGAAATGGTTTCCCTGTAAAATCTAAAACCTGTAACTTTTATAGCTTGAATTGCAATGATCCTAATGCAGAATTCCTTCTTCTATATCCTGCGTCCCTTTAGGACATAGAAAGTTATGGAGAGCCATGATCGCCTATCTCGCGTGGCGCTTAGCATTTTTCCTTTACTAAGCCCCCTACCCGCAGTCCCAACATCCATTCACACGTTCGTCAGCTAAGTGACTCGCTGCCTTCCCCTATCTCTTCTCCTCATTATACCCCGTGAGCGTTAAGTTTGTCAAACCCTCTTTCCTCATTATGTGTCCAAGGAATTTCAGCTGTCTTTACCTGATTTTGAGTATAAGTTGCCATTTTCTTTAAATTATGAAAAAGTAGGAAATATTGAACAACGTTACTTTAATCATTTCTTCTTTTACGTACTCTGTCTCTTCTGGATGTGGTCGATCATGGCTCTCCACAACTTCCCGTCCCTTGTAGCTTTAAGAAACTTTTTGCCTCCGTTTTACTATCCATTCACAGAAACTCGTTAGCTAGGTTACTCGTTGTTTCGGTCTGCCCTTTTTGCCTTCAATGTCCCGTGAGTCTTAAATTCTCGAAGCCCCGCTTTTCTCATTATGTGTCCCAGAAATTTCACTACATTTTTTCTGATTTTAAGTATTAGCGTACTTCTAGAGCCCATTGTTTAAATTCTTTAAAACTTAACTTCTTTAAAAGTTTTGTTACTACAACAATGATTAACCCCCAAGAAATCATCTTAAACAGTATGAACGGAATACTGTCTGCTTTTCGTATCGACAGGTCCAATCAAGCGTCGATTTTGAACTGACCACCGATACAAAATATCCAAAAATAAATTACAGCAATCTTCAAAACAGAAAACAAATTGATTTTTCCCGTATTCCGAACACTACACTGTATCCACACAACTGGGGTGACTTGTAGCCCTATTGAATATTGGAGGAAGATAAAGAATGAATGTTGTGGAACGGACTTCTTTTCCACATAAGACAATCCGTTTCATTTCACACCACCTTCAAAGACGAGCATAAAAGATTTTGTATTATTTGTTAAAATAATTGTTGCTACTTTATTTGGAGCCACAACTTTTCTTCGCGTTCCTTTTACCGAAGCCTATTATTTTCGACTGTTTTAATTTAATTTAAACTTGTCGTGTCCATAAAAAAATAAATTTT